>CDFI01098905.1:0-11494 GCA_000826405.1 Acanthamoeba divionensis | reverse complement strand
AAGTTGAGCTCCTGAAACTCCTTCAACAGAATTTTGTTCAAAGTGCTCATTGTGTGTTTGTGTATTATGTGTGTCAGATAGTACTCAAGTGAGTAGAAGAAGGCTACTTGTGGAGAGAGTGGTGAGTTTGAACTGGATATTTATCATGCAAGGGCAAAAGTGGAAGAAGAGAAAAAAAAGAATAACCTCGTGAGATTCTCTGAAGCTATTTTTTGCTGACGCAGGAAGGGTCGGTGGCCAATGGCCAGGCAGGTCGACACAAGCCACCGTTTTCGAGAAGATACTGGGGAAGTCCCTGAAAACATTCCGGGAAAAATCCGCCTTTGAACTGGGCCCAGTGGTTAGTTTGGAATTTAAAGTATGTTCAAACATGTGAAGCAAGTCTTCGTGTTTAATATTTATTCAAAAATGTTGTTGCCCCATTCGTTTGAGTTGGGAGAAACAGAAAAATTAGGCTTTAGCACAAATTCCCTATCGAAACACCAGAAAAAAACCACAGCGGGGCAAAGTTTCGAAAGGGCAAGTCAAACTTTGCTTTGGACCAATGTAATGGCTAAAAATTACAAAAAAATCATTTAAAATTGTTACTTCGATCCCATTCCTAAAAAGGCTGAAGCTGGTGGCCAATAAACAACTTTGACACTTTCGCCCAGACGATGTATATATTTTTGTGGATAAAAAAGGCATCCGGCTGCCCGGACTCGAACCAGGAACCAATAGATCGCTATATCACTTGCTACAGTCTACTGCGCTACCAATTGCGCCACAGCCGGATCTCTATTTAAGTAAGTAATGCTCTGTTGCTTGATTAATTTCTGTAAATTCTCACAATTTGTGTGTTGAATGACAACAAACCAACAACATTGTTTTTTTTATATTTAACAGATTTGAATGACAACAAACCAGCAATTGAATAATGGGCATAAATTTGAAAAAATAAAAAACAAAAGTAAATCAAAAAATCACCACTTTAAGGGGGCTTCCTAGGAAAGGCGTGTTAACACGTCATCAATCATACAATTGGATGAATTAAATATCCGAAATATCATTACCAATCGGATATTTTTCCGACCAGTTGTATGATAATGACGTGTTAACACGTTGTTCATAGGAAGCATCCTTAAGGGGGATGAATCGTCGACACAAAATGTTCTTTAAATCTGACAGGGACGTCAGTTAATAATTAAAAGGCAAATCGGTAACCGGTTTTTTGATTTTTTATTCGTTAATTTGATTTGTTGGCCCGAGCTGTGATTCGCCAGTTTGACAAATGACACTATGTAAACACAACAACACATTCAACTCTCACAAAGTTGCATTTGTTTGCCACACTTGTTTTCAGTCAGAGAAGCAAGGCAAAATCAGCAAGTGTGTCACACACCACAAACATTCCATTTTATGAAGAAGAGCGGCCTCACAAGTGCTGATTTGGGCAGAAGCCATGACCATTCAGATTGGATTGCAATCCAGCACCGTACGTTCACAAAATGGGTCAATCAGCAGCTCAAGCGCAGGAATGTAGAGATTCCAAGTCTGGAAAGCGGTCTATCCAGTGGCATCAACCTGGTTTACCTCGTGGAGGAGCTGGCTGGTTGTGGCCTTGCTGGGTACCCCCCTCCCCTCCAGTACATTCCATGCCAGCCCTTGATAACCTGCCCAAGAGATAAAACGAAACATTTGACCCTGTTGTCATTTCGCTGGCTTTGTTTTGTGCTGTGGGCACCGTGCAGGTATTCGAAGAGACCTGTTTCCCGTTTTGAGAAGCTTCAAAACTGCAGCTTGGCTCTGCAATTTATCAAGAATGAGGGGGTACAGCTTCTTGGAATAGGCCCAGAAGGTATTTTTGTTAAGTGGGCTCTGTTATTGTGGGCTTCCATCTTTACCTGATAATTGGTTTCTTATTGTTGTGGTCCTATATGTGTTTCGTTAACCATAGACATTGTGGATCCGAACACAAAGCTCATTTTGGGACTTATCTGGATGCTCATCCTTCACTATCACCTTCAGAGCGGCCCAGCTCGGGCTCCTATGGGCAGTAATGAAGCACCACCAATTGGCTTAATACTCATCGTCATCTTGACAATTCTCTTCCTCTAACTGTGTTTCTAGTGGCAGCAGGAGCAACTGGATCAAACTCAAGTGGCACAGGTTCAAGCAATTCAGGCTCAAGAGCTGGTATCTATCTGTATTATTTAGCAGAAAGGTTTATAACAATCTGCATTGTTAGCTCCAGTATTGACACAACCTCTTCTCTGGGGCCAGGCGCCAGAGGATCAGGGGCTGGTGGAGGCAGGCAGACCACTGCGGGAGCAAAAAAAGATCTTTTAAATTGGGTACAGCAGAGAGTAGCTCCTTTTGGTGTCACCGTTACTAACTTTACCAGCAGCTTCCAGGTAAACATACTTACAAAAATGTTTCCCATTTTACTCAGATATATTCATCAAGGTCATTTAATTAATTAATATGATTTTGTGTTAAGGATGGATTGGCACTGGCTGCCTTAACAGAGAGTTTGAAACCTGGAACTTTGGATGTAGAAAAGATGAAGAATTCCACTTCCACTGTGGAAGAACGTCTTGCCAATACACAACTTGCCATTCAGGTATTCTTACCCCAAGTGAGGCCGTCTAAGGAGAACAGCAATAGAAAAACGAACTCTAACAGACTGTTCAAACAGAAAGCAACTGAGGCACTTGGCATCCCAGCTGTGGTGGAAGCCACAGATCTTGTGCTAACAAATCCAGATGAGCTCAGTGTGATGACTTATGCTGGTTACTTTCGTGCTTGGGCCGAAGATGGTATGTCAGTGGATAAACGAAAATTTGCTCTCTTACTCTTTCATTAATTGGATATTCAGATCCTTATAGGTGTATGGTCATGGGTCGTGGTATAGAGGCACCCACATTTAATGAAGTGAATGAATTTCTGGTGTCCATCTATGCTTCTCTTGACAAGAGCCCTCTGGTGCTGAAGGAAGATAAAATGAATGAACTCGAAGTCATTGTGATCGGACCTGGAGGACAAAGATTCCCCACCAAAGTCCATAATAATGAAGATGGCACATACAATGTAAGCTAAAGTTTACGGCATCCATAGGGCTCTTAAGAGAATTGTGAGGATTGAGTATATGTTTTTTACCTTTTAGGTAGAGTACTCTCCCACTCTTGTGGGAGACTATGAAGTTGGAGTTAAGGTCTTTGGCAAGTTTGTTAAAGGTCATGGCAGGATTAAGCTTCGCGGCAACGCCTCCGTGGAATTGGATCCTTCCAAATGTACAGCTGAGGGAGAGGGATTGCATTCTGCAGCAAGTGGCAAGCCAACTACATTCACCATCACTGGTAATATTGTTATTGTTGGTTCTTTATTGCAAGATTACTCCTTATGATGAGTTTGTTCTTCAGGTTATGACACTACTGGCAAACGTGTCATGGAAGGAGGCAATACCTTCACTGTCGAATTCAATGGTGATTTCCCTGAAGAGTTCATCCCCTATGTCGATATTCAGGATAATGGGGATGGCACCTATGCAGTGTCATATAAGCCGTTAACCTCTGGCCCACATAACATCGATGTCAAATTGAAGGGAAGGAGTATTAAAAACAGCCCGTTCACTGCTAATATCAGAAAGGGACCAAGCGCAAAGACGTCTGCTGTAAAGCTGTTGGATGATGGGGCGGAGGTGCTAGTTGGCAAAAAGTACCAGTTTGTGGTTGAGGCTAGAGATGACACTGGACAGATCGTCAAAGAGCCAGGAAACCTGTTTGATGTTAGGTTCATAAAAGTTGATGAAGGGGCAGGCGATCAAGAAGAGAATGTAAGATTAGTTGAAGGAAACTTAGAAGGAACAGAAAAAGAAGTGGATTTCAGGTGAGAGGCCTTTTCTACTCAAGATACTAAGCAATTTACTGAATGGTAATGGCCTTTCATTTTTCAGACAAATGGACAACGGGGATGGCACTTACACTGTGAACTACTGCTGCCAAAAAGCAGGAAAGTATAAAGTACATGTGGCCACTGGTGGGGAGCCCTTACAAAACACCCCACTATCTATCATTGCACGAAAGGCAATTCCTGCTCCTCACCTATGCTCTGCTGAAGGTAAATGACACTACTAGTTCTTGCGCCTCAAAGGTTCTTTCATTTTCTTACTAATTGGATTCACAACAACTAAACATAAATGATTCTTTGCAATACAGGGGAAGGTCTTAAGGGGGCATTCACCCACAGAACCTCGAGGTTTGTGTTCACAGCGCGTGATGGCGAGTCCCGCCCCATCCAAATTGACTCCAATGAGTTTGCTATCAATATCACTGGACCAGGTACAGTCACATGCGATCCTTTTCAACAATGTTCACTAACAAAATTCCTTGTTGTTCTCTTGTGTACAGGCTCTGTCCCAGTCAACCCAACCATAGTAAATAAAGAGGATGGCACCTACGAGGTATCTTATGAGGCCAAGTCCGTTGGACAGCACCATATCTCCATCCAAGTGAGAGACACTCACATTAATAACAGCCCGTTCACTCTCGGTGCCACACAGCTTGTATGTGCTGCCAACTGTGCTGTTGAAGGTACAACTATATTATTTTTATTACAATACCTCGTTTAAACTGGTTGCTTGTTAAGATATCCTTACTTTCCTTTTTCATTAGGAATCGAAAGCACAGCGACAACAAATAAGCCATACCAATTTACCATTAAAGCAAAGGACCAAAATGGGCAGCAGTTGAAAGAAGGAGGAGACAAATTTGATGTCAGCATTCTCCTACAACAGCAAAACAAACTTGTGACCGACCATGAAGTCAGGGATAACAATGATGGAACATACACTGTTCACTATTCCTTACCCGACTCCGGCGATTACAAAATCGACATTTCTGTCTACGGCGACAGAATCAGTAATAGCCCATTTTCTGTGACTTCATCAGAAGGAAGGGAAGATTTTGCAAGCTTCACTTTCATTGCAAAGACAGACGATGGTAAAGATCCCATTACGTCGTCTGTAAAGAACTTTGAGGTTGATGTAGTTGGACCTGGTACAAGGAGAATTGACGAATTCCGTACTGTGGACGTAAATCCTAAGATAGGAAAATATGGTGTTGATTTTGTGCCATCCTATGGCCCTGGAATTTACAAGATCCACGTCAAGCTTGATGGAAAAGAAATTAAGAAGAGCCCATTCATCTTAAATCTTGGAGGCGATGCAGAAGATGAATCTGCAAACAAGCTCCCCTTAGCTAAATATCCATTTTTGGCAAAAAGAAGAGATGGCACTCCTATACCTAATGCTAAAGGTAGTCACTTCTTTCTCACTGCCCACATTTCCAGTTTCTGAATGTTTATTCTTTCTGCAGCGGAGGACTTTGACGTAAGGGTGAAAGGTCCCGATCAGAAAGCTCTTGAGACCAAAGTTGTAGACGAGGGTGGAAATGGCAAGTTTGGGGCTATCTTCCAGCCACGCATTGCAGGTCCACACACTATTTCCATTCAATATCAGGGGGAAGACGTACAGGGAAGCCCTGTGGCAATAAACGTAGGACCTCCTTCAACAGCAAGCGAACAGGCATCAGGTATCGTCATTACACTTTCTCCCAATACATTCGCACATTCTAAGATTCTTCTGTTTGTGGATCATAGGCCCACCTTCGAGAAGTCCTGGTGTCAAGTTCCCATTCATACCAAAATATAAGAATGGAAATTCCATCCCTGCTAAAAGCCCCAACGATTTCCAAGTTGAGGTACTATTTTACATGTAGTAATTAATTTAAATTAACCAAAGAGAGTTCTCTCTGATTCAGCAATTGTTTGTGTATAGGTGAGAGGTCCCGATAATTCAGTTTATAAAGCTGAAATCGTCGATAACCAAAATGGAACCTTTGGAGTTGTCTTTGAGCCAAAAGACCCTGGTAACTACAGAATCTCGGTCAAATACCAAGGAGAAGAAATCAAAGATAGCCCCTTTACAATCAATATTGGAGGTGGGGCCCCAGCGCAAGCTCAAAAGAGTCAACAGCCTGCTTCTGGTAAGATGAAATAGGCTTTTGTGTGTCGAGTACTAGTGAAGCGCCTACTAACTAAATGATTTTGATGTTCAGGTGGAGAGAGAAAAGGTGCTGTCAAATTTCCTTTCTCACCCAAATACAAGAATGGCTCGCCCATCAATTCTAAGAATCCTGATGATTTTAAGGCACGCTAAACAGCCCATCTCCCTTCCGTGTTCATTTCCGCTGACAATCACAAATAATTAAGGTTGGAGTAAGAGGACCAGACAATGTTGAGATCAAATCAGATGTGGTTGCAAATCCAGATGGCACGTTTGGAGTAGTTTTCCAGCCGGGGCCGCCTGGAAGACACCAGATCTCTGTTGAATATGAGGGCGAGCATATCAAAGATAGCATTTTCAATATTAACATAGGAGGTGCATGATTTTAGACCTCAATCCTCTTTCATCTGTTATTAAGCTCTCTTTCTATATATATTAGTGCCTGCAGGTGAAGCTTCAAAGCAGGCTGCTTCTCAATCTTCACAGACAGATAAGCAGAGCTCTCCAGGAGATGTGGTCAAGTTTCCTTTTGCCCCAAAGAAGGCTGATGGCTCTCTCATTAGCGAACCGAATCCTAAACAGTTTGAGGTATGCATCAATTTCCAAAAACAGTCGAATTTACCAGTGCAATTAATGGAGTATCTTCATTTTATCTCTCCTCAAAGGTTGAGGTTTTGGGACCGGATAATAAGGCCTTATTCTCAGCTGTTGATGACAGGTTTGCTGTTATAATGACCCTATATATACCCGTTGTTCTGGCTTATTATAATGCAAAATTACTTTTTAAAGAGGTGGCGTCCATGGAGTGGTGTTCAAACCTGGCCCGCCGGGGCGACACCAAATCTCGGTAAAATGGGAAGGACAGCACATTTTGAATAGCCCTTTCAATGTTAACATTGGTAAGTGTGCATAACAAATTGAATAAGTGTGAGTGCAGACAACCTTGCATTTGCGTGTACTGAGAAATAAATAGGAGGTTCTGGCGGTGCACCAGCAAAAAGACCACAGTTGGCAGGCTTCAAGCTTGTGCCAAAGGACACCAGTGGTGCTCTCATAAATGCCCAAGATGCCAGTCAATTCCAGGTACTGTTTACAAGTATGAAAGCGATGATAGGAATGGGCATTCGCTTTATTTGCAACTTTCACTGATAGTAATATTGTTTATGCCCTTATTTCAGGTGATGGTAAAGGCACCTGGCGCTGACGCTGCACATCCTCCTCATAGTTTTAAGGACAATGGTGATGGAAGCTACACCGTCGCCTTTAATGCCCCAGTACCTGGTGATTATGAAGTTTCAGTATCTCATCAGGGCAAGCCCATCCAAGGCAGCACATTTATTGTACCTGTTGGAGTTTCCAACACACCTCAGCAGCAAAGGTACTTTTGAGTGTGTTGTCCCTTTGTTGTCTGCACTCTCAAATAATTAATCCTTGGCCATTTTTTCAGTAGCAAACCACAACCCCAAGCCCAGCAGAAAGAATCCAGGTGAGCCTTAAAAATCCTAGGCAGTAAACACGTCCCAAACTTACCCAGCAACCATAAAACAAGCAGCGAGGTCCCAGGTGCCAGGAGAAAGCCAATCTTCGCGCCAGTAGTAGGGAGGGCCTTTGCGCGGTTCGGATTTGAACCGTCGCAGGAAGAAGCGGAGGACGGAGGTGCTAACCTGCAGATTACTGTCCTGCAACCGGATGGCATCGAGATTGGAGCCAAGATCCACCAAGACGAGCTCGGTACTACTACCTCCTCAATAACTATCTGTAATACACTCTTGACCGTTTCTGCCGATTTCTGCTCTATCAGGCTGGGCAGTGATCTTCCAACCCATGGTGGCTGGTGAGTTTACGGTTAGCATTGAGCACAAAGGACGGCACATAAATGACAGTCCCTTCGCTGTGCCTATCGGCTCCGCTCCCCCAGATAAGACAGAGAAGCAGCAGCCAAGTCCTTTGGCCAAATTTCATGTCATTCCAACAGACGACGAAGGGCAGAACCTATTCAAAGTGGTCTCTTCAGTTAGTGACTTCAGGGTATTGGTCCAAGACCCCACAAACAAGATATTGGAATCGACTGTGATAGACAACAAGGACGGTTCTTCCTTTGATGTTGGATTCAGGCCCCATGCAAATGGTGTTTATGTGATCAATGTGCTCTGCAGAGGCAAACCAGTTGCAGGCAGCCCATTCAAGCTCAATGTTGCCCCACCACCTTTCTCGGGATAAGCAGTTCTTCTTTCCGTAACGAAGAAGAGATAATCATTTAAATGAACAGTTTCAAATAAACTATGCAGTTACAGACATAACAACTTGTGCCAGCAGCAACAAGGCAAGCAAAAAGCACAGCAACTTTTTACTGTCTGCTTAAAAGAAAAAGGTTTTTGCAACAGCATCAAGCTTCATTTGCTTGCTGCCTTGAGGGCAAGTTGTCTCTGTATGTCAAGGTCAGTGGCCTGCTTCATCATCTCTCTGAGAAACATGGTAGCATACGTGGACGAGCTGAGGGTAACACACACCTTTACTGCCTTATATTTGCCTGTGCACAAGGATGAGAATAGAAATTATAAAAAAAGGGGAGAGAAACAGAGAGGAGTACCTTCTGGGTTGAAAGTAGGCGGCGTCCTGGCTTCAAGGCGCTCCCGCTCGGTGGGTGCAAGATCGGCGGTGAGGTCGTCATAGCCCAGAATGGACCTACAATCTATGTTGAGTATGATGTGATAATCTGATGACAACCACAACCTACCATTGCAGGTCCCTTGGACGTTCGATGAGCTTGCGGTAGCCTCCTGGCAGGCGGAAATCTCTCACCTGTTCGGTGAAGGAATTTATGTGAAGGGTTGAGCCTTCTAATGATTCTTCTTTACATAAGAACTTAACGAGGTGAGCGTACTTTGTGTCTGAATGTTTCTATGGTGATTCCATGAGTTGACATAAACTCACTGTAGCATTGGCCTACATCGTTTGTGGGATACTTCACAAGGTAACCTTGACGAAAACAAGAATGCAACAATAAGAAGAGGATATCCTGCAATATTGGAACAAGAGGATATAAAGGACTTACCAGGAAGTGGCAATACAACGTCATCAATCGTGTAGTTTGGCAAATCCTCTTCAGTTAGAACCTTAACTTCACATTTTTCAACTCTTTCTCTTTCCTTCCTTTCTTCTTCATCTCCACCTTGCATGCTTTGGCTCTCTACTAAATATTTTAGACCCAGAATACTAATGACAAACAGAGATAGGAATGGTAGTACCGTTTTCACCTTGGTCTGCCTCAAAGTCTTCAATGTCTCCCTCTTTCATTATTTCTTCATCTGATCCTAAAATATATTAACAATTATGAGCTCGTTGCTGTTTTCTGCTCTAAATATCGAGCGCAATACTAAGGCTTTTGGGTAAGCACGCATCTCTCTGCTCTCTGCTCTCTTACGCACGCAGGCACAAAATAACTCTGGAAAACCAACCTTTCTTGACAAAAACCAAATCTCCTAGCACAGGTTTGTCAAAACCATAGCGAGTGATGCGTTGCGTGGCCATAGCATTCCAAACGTATGACTGATAGCTGTGGCTATAGATCAAGCGCAAGTTGCGTGGCAACTGAGTTAAACGAAAGAATTAGATGTACATAGTTGTAATATCTGAGGCGCAGAACAGGTGATGCTTCTTGCTAGCACCAAATTAAAGGTAGAAGGAATAACTTGTCTTCGACAAGTTAGAAAGATATGTATATAAAGAGCAAAGAAAACATACTGTTTGAAATGCATTGAGGAATTGGTTGGCGCCTGTCTTAAGCAGACCCTGCAACAGTAGGCGCTCCACAAACAGTTGCTTTGGCATCCTGTTTATTGAACCCTAAAAGAATGACACAATAAGAAAAATTTGATGCCTACTCAGATAGCCATTTTCTTACCTTTATATCCCCTGTGGATTGCCAGTATTCTCTTGCTTCACGTTGCTCTTTCTCCTCTAAGATAAATGAAGAATTTGGTGATTTCATTTCTCAGTGTGCAATAGCAAATGGGAACTGTCCAGTCCAATATCAAGGTTGCAGTTACTGCAAATGGAGATGTTACCTCCAAGGCGGGGCTGAAGTATGAGGGAGACTGCTTCTTTAAATTGTCCCAAAAGCAGCGCAATTCCTACACGATAGGTTGGTATTGAGCTGTTATGTCACAAGATTAGTCGAAGTATTCAATTTGTATTGTTACATTGTAATGAATACCCAGTTCCAAAACGCTGTAAGCCGTAGTAGTTGATGAACCCTGTACGATTCAATTCATTCAAAGACTCATTAACAAGATTCTCTGTTACTGTAATATTCCTGTAAGAAATTATTAGCCAAGCTTCTCATTATGCCACAATCACCATGTATCTCTTTGCTCTCTGATTCATATGTTGACGCCTTTGATTACCTCAAAACGATTTCAAAACGGTTTCCCCGCAAATCTCCTAACCTCAATTGCTGATTCACATAACTAACATCCCACACATAGGCAACCAGTGAGGAAAGTTATAACATACAAGAGAGGGCCACAAGAGTCACAAATGAAATTAGTTAGGTAAGTGGAATGAATACCTTAAGTTTCCAACTCTAATTCCAAAAAGCCTTTTATTCAGATCACGAAACTTCTGAGCATCACCCCTAATTAATATGAAGAGAAAGATGTAAACAATATGAATATGATAAATGTTATGAAGAAAGAGACAGCTGCGTACCTATATATGGTCATATGCTGACAGGTGACTGCCCTTTTGTCCTTAGTGCCTGCATATGTAAATCTGTTCGGCCTCACACTGCATCACAATGACAAAGATGAAAAAAGTTAATTCGTTGTCAAACAGGAAGACAAGATAGGAGGGAATATATTAACTTGGCAAACTTGGCCAAAAGACCAACTGCATTGGTGGTGTCTTTGTTTTCTTTATACAGCACAAAACGAAGAAAGTCACCACGTCCTGCAGGCCACTCCCTAAAGAATAAGGAACAAGAAAGGTTTTAAGAGCTTATATAAAACAGGCAGAACAAAACGGGAAATGCAAGTTGACCAACCTTCCTGATCCTCTTTTCCATTCTCTTTTGTTATCTCCTTTGGTGTTTCTGCCAGTTCCTCTGCCCCTGCCTCTTCCAAATCCAATGCCTGTCTCTAACTTGACTACCACTGAGTCATCTTCAGTGACAGTTGTAAATACCCCAGCAAAATGCTGCTTAAAGATCTGGTGAACGCTGGCCCTGTGGGCTTTATCCAAATCTTTCTCCAGCTTGAAACTCACTTTTCCCTTGTCTCTGTCAGGCATGGTCGCAACCTCCTTCCTAGTGTTTGTAATCCACTCAAACAGGGACTTTGTCTGTTCTTCGTTGATCAGAGCGACAAAACTGGCCTTCACATCCTCGGAATGGATGGGGTCATTGTTCTTTTCTGCTTCAGGTTCTTCTTTTTCTGTAGCTTGGTCCTTTGT
>CDFI01098904.1:0-11468 GCA_000826405.1 Acanthamoeba divionensis | reverse complement strand
AAGTTGAGCTCCTGAAACTCCTTCAACAGAATTTTGTTCAAAGTGCTCATTGTGTGTTTGTGTATTATGTGTGTCAGATAGTACTCAAGTGAGTAGAAGAAGGCTACTTGTGGAGAGAGTGGTGAGTTTGAACTGGATATTTATCATGCAAGGGCAAAAGTGGAAGAAGAGAAAAAAAAGAATAACCTCGTGAGATTCTCTGAAGCTATTTTTTGCTGACGCAGGAAGGGTCGGTGGCCAATGGCCAGGCAGGTCGACACAAGCCACCGTTTTCGAGAAGATACTGGGGAAGTCCCTGAAAACATTCCGGGAAAAATCCGCCTTTGAACTGGGCCCAGTGGTTAGTTTGGAATTTAAAGTATGTTCAAACATGTGAAGCAAGTCTTCGTGTTTAATATTTATTCAAAAATGTTGTTGCCCCATGCATTTGAGTTGGGAGAAACAGAAAAATTAGGCTTTAGCACAAATTGCCTATCGAAACACCAGAAAAAAAACATGTAACCACAGCCGGTCAAAGTTCGAAAGGGCAAGTCAAACTTTGGACCAATGGCTAAAAATTACAAAAAAATCAAAAATTGTTACTTCGATCCCATTCCTAAAAAGGCTGAAGCTTTCTGGTGGCCAATAAAAAACTTTGACACTTTCGCCCAGATCTAAGTAAACGAGAAATAAATTAATAATAATAATAATAATAATAATTTTTGTGGATAAAAACGCATCCGGCTGCCCGGACTCGAACCAGGAACCAATAGATCGCTATATCACTTGCTACAGTCTACTGCGCTACCAATTGCGCCACAGCCGGATCTCTATTTAAGGAGGTAATGCTCTGTGGTGCTGAATGACAACAAACCAACAACATTGTTTTTTTATATTTAACAGATTTGATTTGAATGACAACAAACCAACAATTGAATAATGGGCATAAATTTGAATTTGATATAATAAAAAATAGTTTTTACAAAAGGCGTGTTATCACGTCATCAATCATACAATTGGATGAATTAAATATCCTAAATTTCATTACCAATCGGATATTTTGTTCCGACCAGTTGTATGATAATGACGTGTTAACACGTTGTTCATAGGAAGCCTTAAGGGGGATGAATCGTCGACACAAAATGTTCTTTAAATCTGACAGGGACGTCAGTTAATAATTAAAAGGCAAATCGGTAACCGGTTTTTTGATTTTTTATTCGTTAATTTGATTTGTTGGCCCGAGCTGTGATTCGCCAGTTTGACAAATGACACTATGTAAACACAACAACACATTCAACTCTCACAAAGTTGCATTTGTTTGCCACACTTGTTTTCAGTCAGAGAAGCAAGGCAAAATCAGCAAGTGTGTCACACACCACAAACATTCCATTTTATGAAGAAGAGCGGCCTCACAAGTGCTGATTTGGGCAGAAGCCATGACCATTCAGATTGGATTGCAATCCAGCACCGTACGTTCACAAAATGGGTCAATCAGCAGCTCAAGCGCAGGAATGTAGAGATTCCAAGTCTGGAAAGCGGTCTATCCAGTGGCATCAACCTGGTTTACCTCGTGGAGGAGCTGGCTGGTTGTGGCCTTGCTGGGTACCCCCCTCCCCTCCAGTACATTCCATGCCAGCCCTTGATAACCTGCCCAAGAGATAAAACGAAACATTTGACCCTGTTGTCATTTCGCTGGCTTTGTTTTGTGCTGTGGGCACCGTGCAGGTATTCGAAGAGACCTGTTTCCCGTTTTGAGAAGCTTCAAAACTGCAGCTTGGCTCTGCAATTTATCAAGAATGAGGGGGTACAGCTTCTTGGAATAGGCCCAGAAGGTATTTTTGTTAAGTGGGCTCTGTTATTGTGGGCTTCCATCTTTACCTGATAATTGGTTTCTTATTGTTGTGGTCCTATATGTGTTTCGTTAACCATAGACATTGTGGATCCGAACACAAAGCTCATTTTGGGACTTATCTGGATGCTCATCCTTCACTATCACCTTCAGAGCGGCCCAGCTCGGGCTCCTATGGGCAGTAATGAAGCACCACCAATTGGCTTAATACTCATCGTCATCTTGACAATTCTCTTCCTCTAACTGTGTTTCTAGTGGCAGCAGGAGCAACTGGATCAAACTCAAGTGGCACAGGTTCAAGCAATTCAGGCTCAAGAGCTGGTATCTATCTGTATTATTTAGCAGAAAGGTTTATAACAATCTGCATTGTTAGCTCCAGTATTGACACAACCTCTTCTCTGGGGCCAGGCGCCAGAGGATCAGGGGCTGGTGGAGGCAGGCAGACCACTGCGGGAGCAAAAAAAGATCTTTTAAATTGGGTACAGCAGAGAGTAGCTCCTTTTGGTGTCACCGTTACTAACTTTACCAGCAGCTTCCAGGTAAACATACTTACAAAAATGTTTCCCATTTTACTCAGATATATTCATCAAGGTCATTTAATTAATTAATATGATTTTGTGTTAAGGATGGATTGGCACTGGCTGCCTTAACAGAGAGTTTGAAACCTGGAACTTTGGATGTAGAAAAGATGAAGAATTCCACTTCCACTGTGGAAGAACGTCTTGCCAATACACAACTTGCCATTCAGGTATTCTTACCCCAAGTGAGGCCGTCTAAGGAGAACAGCAATAGAAAAACGAACTCTAACAGACTGTTCAAACAGAAAGCAACTGAGGCACTTGGCATCCCAGCTGTGGTGGAAGCCACAGATCTTGTGCTAACAAATCCAGATGAGCTCAGTGTGATGACTTATGCTGGTTACTTTCGTGCTTGGGCCGAAGATGGTATGTCAGTGGATAAACGAAAATTTGCTCTCTTACTCTTTCATTAATTGGATATTCAGATCCTTATAGGTGTATGGTCATGGGTCGTGGTATAGAGGCACCCACATTTAATGAAGTGAATGAATTTCTGGTGTCCATCTATGCTTCTCTTGACAAGAGCCCTCTGGTGCTGAAGGAAGATAAAATGAATGAACTCGAAGTCATTGTGATCGGACCTGGAGGACAAAGATTCCCCACCAAAGTCCATAATAATGAAGATGGCACATACAATGTAAGCTAAAGTTTACGGCATCCATAGGGCTCTTAAGAGAATTGTGAGGATTGAGTATATGTTTTTTACCTTTTAGGTAGAGTACTCTCCCACTCTTGTGGGAGACTATGAAGTTGGAGTTAAGGTCTTTGGCAAGTTTGTTAAAGGTCATGGCAGGATTAAGCTTCGCGGCAACGCCTCCGTGGAATTGGATCCTTCCAAATGTACAGCTGAGGGAGAGGGATTGCATTCTGCAGCAAGTGGCAAGCCAACTACATTCACCATCACTGGTAATATTGTTATTGTTGGTTCTTTATTGCAAGATTACTCCTTATGATGAGTTTGTTCTTCAGGTTATGACACTACTGGCAAACGTGTCATGGAAGGAGGCAATACCTTCACTGTCGAATTCAATGGTGATTTCCCTGAAGAGTTCATCCCCTATGTCGATATTCAGGATAATGGGGATGGCACCTATGCAGTGTCATATAAGCCGTTAACCTCTGGCCCACATAACATCGATGTCAAATTGAAGGGAAGGAGTATTAAAAACAGCCCGTTCACTGCTAATATCAGAAAGGGACCAAGCGCAAAGACGTCTGCTGTAAAGCTGTTGGATGATGGGGCGGAGGTGCTAGTTGGCAAAAAGTACCAGTTTGTGGTTGAGGCTAGAGATGACACTGGACAGATCGTCAAAGAGCCAGGAAACCTGTTTGATGTTAGGTTCATAAAAGTTGATGAAGGGGCAGGCGATCAAGAAGAGAATGTAAGATTAGTTGAAGGAAACTTAGAAGGAACAGAAAAAGAAGTGGATTTCAGGTGAGAGGCCTTTTCTACTCAAGATACTAAGCAATTTACTGAATGGTAATGGCCTTTCATTTTTCAGACAAATGGACAACGGGGATGGCACTTACACTGTGAACTACTGCTGCCAAAAAGCAGGAAAGTATAAAGTACATGTGGCCACTGGTGGGGAGCCCTTACAAAACACCCCACTATCTATCATTGCACGAAAGGCAATTCCTGCTCCTCACCTATGCTCTGCTGAAGGTAAATGACACTACTAGTTCTTGCGCCTCAAAGGTTCTTTCATTTTCTTACTAATTGGATTCACAACAACTAAACATAAATGATTCTTTGCAATACAGGGGAAGGTCTTAAGGGGGCATTCACCCACAGAACCTCGAGGTTTGTGTTCACAGCGCGTGATGGCGAGTCCCGCCCCATCCAAATTGACTCCAATGAGTTTGCTATCAATATCACTGGACCAGGTACAGTCACATGCGATCCTTTTCAACAATGTTCACTAACAAAATTCCTTGTTGTTCTCTTGTGTACAGGCTCTGTCCCAGTCAACCCAACCATAGTAAATAAAGAGGATGGCACCTACGAGGTATCTTATGAGGCCAAGTCCGTTGGACAGCACCATATCTCCATCCAAGTGAGAGACACTCACATTAATAACAGCCCGTTCACTCTCGGTGCCACACAGCTTGTATGTGCTGCCAACTGTGCTGTTGAAGGTACAACTATATTATTTTTATTACAATACCTCGTTTAAACTGGTTGCTTGTTAAGATATCCTTACTTTCCTTTTTCATTAGGAATCGAAAGCACAGCGACAACAAATAAGCCATACCAATTTACCATTAAAGCAAAGGACCAAAATGGGCAGCAGTTGAAAGAAGGAGGAGACAAATTTGATGTCAGCATTCTCCTACAACAGCAAAACAAACTTGTGACCGACCATGAAGTCAGGGATAACAATGATGGAACATACACTGTTCACTATTCCTTACCCGACTCCGGCGATTACAAAATCGACATTTCTGTCTACGGCGACAGAATCAGTAATAGCCCATTTTCTGTGACTTCATCAGAAGGAAGGGAAGATTTTGCAAGCTTCACTTTCATTGCAAAGACAGACGATGGTAAAGATCCCATTACGTCGTCTGTAAAGAACTTTGAGGTTGATGTAGTTGGACCTGGTACAAGGAGAATTGACGAATTCCGTACTGTGGACGTAAATCCTAAGATAGGAAAATATGGTGTTGATTTTGTGCCATCCTATGGCCCTGGAATTTACAAGATCCACGTCAAGCTTGATGGAAAAGAAATTAAGAAGAGCCCATTCATCTTAAATCTTGGAGGCGATGCAGAAGATGAATCTGCAAACAAGCTCCCCTTAGCTAAATATCCATTTTTGGCAAAAAGAAGAGATGGCACTCCTATACCTAATGCTAAAGGTAGTCACTTCTTTCTCACTGCCCACATTTCCAGTTTCTGAATGTTTATTCTTTCTGCAGCGGAGGACTTTGACGTAAGGGTGAAAGGTCCCGATCAGAAAGCTCTTGAGACCAAAGTTGTAGACGAGGGTGGAAATGGCAAGTTTGGGGCTATCTTCCAGCCACGCATTGCAGGTCCACACACTATTTCCATTCAATATCAGGGGGAAGACGTACAGGGAAGCCCTGTGGCAATAAACGTAGGACCTCCTTCAACAGCAAGCGAACAGGCATCAGGTATCGTCATTACACTTTCTCCCAATACATTCGCACATTCTAAGATTCTTCTGTTTGTGGATCATAGGCCCACCTTCGAGAAGTCCTGGTGTCAAGTTCCCATTCATACCAAAATATAAGAATGGAAATTCCATCCCTGCTAAAAGCCCCAACGATTTCCAAGTTGAGGTACTATTTTACATGTAGTAATTAATTTAAATTAACCAAAGAGAGTTCTCTCTGATTCAGCAATTGTTTGTGTATAGGTGAGAGGTCCCGATAATTCAGTTTATAAAGCTGAAATCGTCGATAACCAAAATGGAACCTTTGGAGTTGTCTTTGAGCCAAAAGACCCTGGTAACTACAGAATCTCGGTCAAATACCAAGGAGAAGAAATCAAAGATAGCCCCTTTACAATCAATATTGGAGGTGGGGCCCCAGCGCAAGCTCAAAAGAGTCAACAGCCTGCTTCTGGTAAGATGAAATAGGCTTTTGTGTGTCGAGTACTAGTGAAGCGCCTACTAACTAAATGATTTTGATGTTCAGGTGGAGAGAGAAAAGGTGCTGTCAAATTTCCTTTCTCACCCAAATACAAGAATGGCTCGCCCATCAATTCTAAGAATCCTGATGATTTTAAGGCACGCTAAACAGCCCATCTCCCTTCCGTGTTCATTTCCGCTGACAATCACAAATAATTAAGGTTGGAGTAAGAGGACCAGACAATGTTGAGATCAAATCAGATGTGGTTGCAAATCCAGATGGCACGTTTGGAGTAGTTTTCCAGCCGGGGCCGCCTGGAAGACACCAGATCTCTGTTGAATATGAGGGCGAGCATATCAAAGATAGCATTTTCAATATTAACATAGGAGGTGCATGATTTTAGACCTCAATCCTCTTTCATCTGTTATTAAGCTCTCTTTCTATATATATTAGTGCCTGCAGGTGAAGCTTCAAAGCAGGCTGCTTCTCAATCTTCACAGACAGATAAGCAGAGCTCTCCAGGAGATGTGGTCAAGTTTCCTTTTGCCCCAAAGAAGGCTGATGGCTCTCTCATTAGCGAACCGAATCCTAAACAGTTTGAGGTATGCATCAATTTCCAAAAACAGTCGAATTTACCAGTGCAATTAATGGAGTATCTTCATTTTATCTCTCCTCAAAGGTTGAGGTTTTGGGACCGGATAATAAGGCCTTATTCTCAGCTGTTGATGACAGGTTTGCTGTTATAATGACCCTATATATACCCGTTGTTCTGGCTTATTATAATGCAAAATTACTTTTTAAAGAGGTGGCGTCCATGGAGTGGTGTTCAAACCTGGCCCGCCGGGGCGACACCAAATCTCGGTAAAATGGGAAGGACAGCACATTTTGAATAGCCCTTTCAATGTTAACATTGGTAAGTGTGCATAACAAATTGAATAAGTGTGAGTGCAGACAACCTTGCATTTGCGTGTACTGAGAAATAAATAGGAGGTTCTGGCGGTGCACCAGCAAAAAGACCACAGTTGGCAGGCTTCAAGCTTGTGCCAAAGGACACCAGTGGTGCTCTCATAAATGCCCAAGATGCCAGTCAATTCCAGGTACTGTTTACAAGTATGAAAGCGATGATAGGAATGGGCATTCGCTTTATTTGCAACTTTCACTGATAGTAATATTGTTTATGCCCTTATTTCAGGTGATGGTAAAGGCACCTGGCGCTGACGCTGCACATCCTCCTCATAGTTTTAAGGACAATGGTGATGGAAGCTACACCGTCGCCTTTAATGCCCCAGTACCTGGTGATTATGAAGTTTCAGTATCTCATCAGGGCAAGCCCATCCAAGGCAGCACATTTATTGTACCTGTTGGAGTTTCCAACACACCTCAGCAGCAAAGGTACTTTTGAGTGTGTTGTCCCTTTGTTGTCTGCACTCTCAAATAATTAATCCTTGGCCATTTTTTCAGTAGCAAACCACAACCCCAAGCCCAGCAGAAAGAATCCAGGTGAGCCTTAAAAATCCTAGGCAGTAAACACGTCCCAAACTTACCCAGCAACCATAAAACAAGCAGCGAGGTCCCAGGTGCCAGGAGAAAGCCAATCTTCGCGCCAGTAGTAGGGAGGGCCTTTGCGCGGTTCGGATTTGAACCGTCGCAGGAAGAAGCGGAGGACGGAGGTGCTAACCTGCAGATTACTGTCCTGCAACCGGATGGCATCGAGATTGGAGCCAAGATCCACCAAGACGAGCTCGGTACTACTACCTCCTCAATAACTATCTGTAATACACTCTTGACCGTTTCTGCCGATTTCTGCTCTATCAGGCTGGGCAGTGATCTTCCAACCCATGGTGGCTGGTGAGTTTACGGTTAGCATTGAGCACAAAGGACGGCACATAAATGACAGTCCCTTCGCTGTGCCTATCGGCTCCGCTCCCCCAGATAAGACAGAGAAGCAGCAGCCAAGTCCTTTGGCCAAATTTCATGTCATTCCAACAGACGACGAAGGGCAGAACCTATTCAAAGTGGTCTCTTCAGTTAGTGACTTCAGGGTATTGGTCCAAGACCCCACAAACAAGATATTGGAATCGACTGTGATAGACAACAAGGACGGTTCTTCCTTTGATGTTGGATTCAGGCCCCATGCAAATGGTGTTTATGTGATCAATGTGCTCTGCAGAGGCAAACCAGTTGCAGGCAGCCCATTCAAGCTCAATGTTGCCCCACCACCTTTCTCGGGATAAGCAGTTCTTCTTTCCGTAACGAAGAAGAGATAATCATTTAAATGAACAGTTTCAAATAAACTATGCAGTTACAGACATAACAACTTGTGCCAGCAGCAACAAGGCAAGCAAAAAGCACAGCAACTTTTTACTGTCTGCTTAAAAGAAAAAGGTTTTTGCAACAGCATCAAGCTTCATTTGCTTGCTGCCTTGAGGGCAAGTTGTCTCTGTATGTCAAGGTCAGTGGCCTGCTTCATCATCTCTCTGAGAAACATGGTAGCATACGTGGACGAGCTGAGGGTAACACACACCTTTACTGCCTTATATTTGCCTGTGCACAAGGATGAGAATAGAAATTATAAAAAAAGGGGAGAGAAACAGAGAGGAGTACCTTCTGGGTTGAAAGTAGGCGGCGTCCTGGCTTCAAGGCGCTCCCGCTCGGTGGGTGCAAGATCGGCGGTGAGGTCGTCATAGCCCAGAATGGACCTACAATCTATGTTGAGTATGATGTGATAATCTGATGACAACCACAACCTACCATTGCAGGTCCCTTGGACGTTCGATGAGCTTGCGGTAGCCTCCTGGCAGGCGGAAATCTCTCACCTGTTCGGTGAAGGAATTTATGTGAAGGGTTGAGCCTTCTAATGATTCTTCTTTACATAAGAACTTAACGAGGTGAGCGTACTTTGTGTCTGAATGTTTCTATGGTGATTCCATGAGTTGACATAAACTCACTGTAGCATTGGCCTACATCGTTTGTGGGATACTTCACAAGGTAACCTTGACGAAAACAAGAATGCAACAATAAGAAGAGGATATCCTGCAATATTGGAACAAGAGGATATAAAGGACTTACCAGGAAGTGGCAATACAACGTCATCAATCGTGTAGTTTGGCAAATCCTCTTCAGTTAGAACCTTAACTTCACATTTTTCAACTCTTTCTCTTTCCTTCCTTTCTTCTTCATCTCCACCTTGCATGCTTTGGCTCTCTACTAAATATTTTAGACCCAGAATACTAATGACAAACAGAGATAGGAATGGTAGTACCGTTTTCACCTTGGTCTGCCTCAAAGTCTTCAATGTCTCCCTCTTTCATTATTTCTTCATCTGATCCTAAAATATATTAACAATTATGAGCTCGTTGCTGTTTTCTGCTCTAAATATCGAGCGCAATACTAAGGCTTTTGGGTAAGCACGCATCTCTCTGCTCTCTGCTCTCTTACGCACGCAGGCACAAAATAACTCTGGAAAACCAACCTTTCTTGACAAAAACCAAATCTCCTAGCACAGGTTTGTCAAAACCATAGCGAGTGATGCGTTGCGTGGCCATAGCATTCCAAACGTATGACTGATAGCTGTGGCTATAGATCAAGCGCAAGTTGCGTGGCAACTGAGTTAAACGAAAGAATTAGATGTACATAGTTGTAATATCTGAGGCGCAGAACAGGTGATGCTTCTTGCTAGCACCAAATTAAAGGTAGAAGGAATAACTTGTCTTCGACAAGTTAGAAAGATATGTATATAAAGAGCAAAGAAAACATACTGTTTGAAATGCATTGAGGAATTGGTTGGCGCCTGTCTTAAGCAGACCCTGCAACAGTAGGCGCTCCACAAACAGTTGCTTTGGCATCCTGTTTATTGAACCCTAAAAGAATGACACAATAAGAAAAATTTGATGCCTACTCAGATAGCCATTTTCTTACCTTTATATCCCCTGTGGATTGCCAGTATTCTCTTGCTTCACGTTGCTCTTTCTCCTCTAAGATAAATGAAGAATTTGGTGATTTCATTTCTCAGTGTGCAATAGCAAATGGGAACTGTCCAGTCCAATATCAAGGTTGCAGTTACTGCAAATGGAGATGTTACCTCCAAGGCGGGGCTGAAGTATGAGGGAGACTGCTTCTTTAAATTGTCCCAAAAGCAGCGCAATTCCTACACGATAGGTTGGTATTGAGCTGTTATGTCACAAGATTAGTCGAAGTATTCAATTTGTATTGTTACATTGTAATGAATACCCAGTTCCAAAACGCTGTAAGCCGTAGTAGTTGATGAACCCTGTACGATTCAATTCATTCAAAGACTCATTAACAAGATTCTCTGTTACTGTAATATTCCTGTAAGAAATTATTAGCCAAGCTTCTCATTATGCCACAATCACCATGTATCTCTTTGCTCTCTGATTCATATGTTGACGCCTTTGATTACCTCAAAACGATTTCAAAACGGTTTCCCCGCAAATCTCCTAACCTCAATTGCTGATTCACATAACTAACATCCCACACATAGGCAACCAGTGAGGAAAGTTATAACATACAAGAGAGGGCCACAAGAGTCACAAATGAAATTAGTTAGGTAAGTGGAATGAATACCTTAAGTTTCCAACTCTAATTCCAAAAAGCCTTTTATTCAGATCACGAAACTTCTGAGCATCACCCCTAATTAATATGAAGAGAAAGATGTAAACAATATGAATATGATAAATGTTATGAAGAAAGAGACAGCTGCGTACCTATATATGGTCATATGCTGACAGGTGACTGCCCTTTTGTCCTTAGTGCCTGCATATGTAAATCTGTTCGGCCTCACACTGCATCACAATGACAAAGATGAAAAAAGTTAATTCGTTGTCAAACAGGAAGACAAGATAGGAGGGAATATATTAACTTGGCAAACTTGGCCAAAAGACCAACTGCATTGGTGGTGTCTTTGTTTTCTTTATACAGCACAAAACGAAGAAAGTCACCACGTCCTGCAGGCCACTCCCTAAAGAATAAGGAACAAGAAAGGTTTTAAGAGCTTATATAAAACAGGCAGAACAAAACGGGAAATGCAAGTTGACCAACCTTCCTGATCCTCTTTTCCATTCTCTTTTGTTATCTCCTTTGGTGTTTCTGCCAGTTCCTCTGCCCCTGCCTCTTCCAAATCCAATGCCTGTCTCTAACTTGACTACCACTGAGTCATCTTCAGTGACAGTTGTAAATACCCCAGCAAAATGCTGCTTAAAGATCTGGTGAACGCTGGCCCTGTGGGCTTTATCCAAATCTTTCTCCAGCTTGAAACTCACTTTTCCCTTGTCTCTGTCAGGCATGGTCGCAACCTCCTTCCTAGTGTTTGTAATCCACTCAAACAGGGACTTTGTCTGTTCTTCGTTGATCAGAGCGACAAAACTGGCCTTCACATCCTCGGAATGGATGGGGTCATTGTTCTTTTCTGCTTCAGGTTCTTCTTTTTCTGTAGCTTGGTCCTTTGT
>CDFI01098903.1:0-10939 GCA_000826405.1 Acanthamoeba divionensis | reverse complement strand
AAATAATTTTGTTTCTCTTTTCTGTTCCTCGCTCACCTTCACTGCAAGATGGAACCACAGTATAATGAAGATGCAGCCCAATCTTTGGACAACAAGCGGTCTCTTGAGCTCTCTGAAGAGAACCCAACTTGTGAAGGGCCAGCAGTCAAGCGCCCCAAGCTCATCCAGGAGGAGAATGATGCAAAACCCCATCTCTCAGCTGCAGCGGAGAATTCAGAATTAATTTCTTCAAGTGGAGGGGAATCGAAGGCTGCCACTGAAGAGTCTGCCCTGACTACCGAAGACAAGGTGGGCATCACCATTTTCCTGGGCAAAGGAGAAAGATGGAGTGGCCTTCTCAAGCAAAGGTTTGTACAAGGGAGAGAGAGGTGGAGTGTGGAGCACAGTTGGGTGTTAATTTGTTTTTTGAAATCACCACACTACTCCTTAGGTTCAGTGACTTTCAAGTCTTTGAGGTTGCTATGGACGGCTCTGTTGTCCATCTGACTGACATTGAGACCATTCCTGCTGAAGAAGATGGCAACACTGTCCTCCTGCAGGTAGATACTCCCAAAGTTGAAGAGACAAAGGACCAAGCTACAGAAAAAGAAGAACCTGAAGCAGAAAAGAACAATGACCCCATCCATTCCGAGGATGTGAAGGCCAGTTTTGTCGCTCTGATCAACGAAGAACAGACAAAGTCCCTGTTTGAGTGGATTACAAACACTAGGAAGGAGGTTGCGACCATGCCTGACAGAGACAAGGGAAAAGTGAGTTTCAAGCTGGAGAAAGATTTGGATAAAGCCCACAGGGCCAGCGTTCACCAGATCTTTAAGCAGCATTTTGCTGGGGTATTTACAACTGTCACTGAAGATGACTCAGTGGTAGTCAAGTTAGAGACAGGCATTGGATTTGGAAGAGGCAGGGGCAGAGGAACTGGCAGAAACACCAAAGGAGATAACAAAAGAGAATGGAAAAGAGGATCAGGAAGGTTGGTCAACTTGCATTTCCCGTTTTGTTCTGCCTGTTTTATATAAGCTCTTAAAACCTTTCTTGTTCCTTATTCTTTAGGGAGTGGCCTGCAGGACGTGGTGACTTTCTTCGTTTTGTGCTGTATAAAGAAAACAAAGACACCACCAATGCAGTTGGTCTTTTGGCCAAGTTTGCCAAGTTAATATATTCCCTCCTATCTTGTCTTCCTGTTTGACAACGAATTAACTTTTTTCATCTTTGTCATTGTGATGCAGTGTGAGGCCGAACAGATTTACATATGCAGGCACTAAGGACAAAAGGGCAGTCACCTGTCAGCATATGACCATATATAGGTACGCAGCTGTCTCTTTCTTCATAACATTTATCATATTCATATTGTTTACATCTTTCTCTTCATATTAATTAGGGGTGATGCTCAGAAGTTTCGTGATCTGAATAAAAGGCTTTTTGGAATTAGAGTTGGAAACTTAAGGTATTCATTCCACTTACCTAACTAATTTCATTTGTGACTCTTGTGGCCCTCTCTTGTATGTTATAACTTTCCTCACTGGTTGCCTATGTGTGGGATGTTAGTTATGTGAATCAGCAATTGAGGTTAGGAGATTTGCGGGGAAACCGTTTTGAAATCGTTTTGAGGTAATCAAAGGCGTCAACATATGAATCAGAGAGCAAAGAGATACATGGTGATTGTGGCATAATGAGAAGCTTGGCTAATAATTTCTTACAGGAATATTACAGTAACAGAGAATCTTGTTAATGAGTCTTTGAATGAATTGAATCGTACAGGGTTCATCAACTACTACGGCTTACAGCGTTTTGGAACTGGGTATTCATTACAATGTAACAATACAAATTGAATACTTCGACTAATCTTGTGACATAACAGCTCAATACCAACCTATCGTGTAGGAATTGCGCTGCTTTTGGGACAATTTAAAGAAGCAGTCTCCCTCATACTTCAGCCCCGCCTTGGAGGTAACATCTCCATTTGCAGTAACTGCAACCTTGATATTGGACTGGACAGTTCCCATTTGCTATTGCACACTGAGAAATGAAATCACCAAATTCTTCATTTATCTTAGAGGAGAAAGAGCAACGTGAAGCAAGAGAATACTGGCAATCCACAGGGGATATAAAGGTAAGAAAATGGCTATCTGAGTAGGCATCAAATTTTTCTTATTGTGTCATTCTTTTAGGGTTCAATAAACAGGATGCCAAAGCAACTGTTTGTGGAGCGCCTACTGTTGCAGGGTCTGCTTAAGACAGGCGCCAACCAATTCCTCAATGCATTTCAAACAGTATGTTTTCTTTGCTCTTTATATACATATCTTTCTAACTTGTCGAAGACAAGTTATTCCTTCTACCTTTAATTTGGTGCTAGCAAGAAGCATCACCTGTTCTGCGCCTCAGATATTACAACTATGTACATCTAATTCTTTCGTTTAACTCAGTTGCCACGCAACTTGCGCTTGATCTATAGCCACAGCTATCAGTCATACGTTTGGAATGCTATGGCCACGCAACGCATCACTCGCTATGGTTTTGACAAACCTGTGCTAGGAGATTTGGTTTTTGTCAAGAAAGGTTGGTTTTCCAGAGTTATTTTGTGCCTGCGTGCGTAAGAGAGCAGAGAGCAGAGAGATGCGTGCTTACCCAAAAGCCTTAGTATTGCGCTCGATATTTAGAGCAGAAAACAGCAACGAGCTCATAATTGTTAATATATTTTAGGATCAGATGAAGAAATAATGAAAGAGGGAGACATTGAAGACTTTGAGGCAGACCAAGGTGAAAACGGTACTACCATTCCTATCTCTGTTTGTCATTAGTATTCTGGGTCTAAAATATTTAGTAGAGAGCCAAAGCATGCAAGGTGGAGATGAAGAAGAAAGGAAGGAAAGAGAAAGAGTTGAAAAATGTGAAGTTAAGGTTCTAACTGAAGAGGATTTGCCAAACTACACGATTGATGACGTTGTATTGCCACTTCCTGGTAAGTCCTTTATATCCTCTTGTTCCAATATTGCAGGATATCCTCTTCTTATTGTTGCATTCTTGTTTTCGTCAAGGTTACCTTGTGAAGTATCCCACAAACGATGTAGGCCAATGCTACAGTGAGTTTATGTCAACTCATGGAATCACCATAGAAACATTCAGACACAAAGTACGCTCACCTCGTTAAGTTCTTATGTAAAGAAGAATCATTAGAAGGCTCAACCCTTCACATAAATTCCTTCACCGAACAGGTGAGAGATTTCCGCCTGCCAGGAGGCTACCGCAAGCTCATCGAACGTCCAAGGGACCTGCAATGGTAGGTTGTGGTTGTCATCAGATTATCACATCATACTCAACATAGATTGTAGGTCCATTCTGGGCTATGACGACCTCACCGCCGATCTTGCACCCACCGAGCGGGAGCGCCTTGAAGCCAGGACGCCGCCTACTTTCAACCCAGAAGGTACTCCTCTCTGTTTCTCTCCCCTTTTTTTATAATTTCTATTCTCATCCTTGTGCACAGGCAAATATAAGGCAGTAAAGGTGTGTGTTACCCTCAGCTCGTCCACGTATGCTACCATGTTTCTCAGAGAGATGATGAAGCAGGCCACTGACCTTGACATACAGAGACAACTTGCCCTCAAGGCAGCAAGCAAATGAAGCTTGATGCTGTTGCAAAAACCTTTTTCTTTTAAGCAGACAGTAAAAAGTTGCTGTGCTTTTTGCTTGCCTTGTTGCTGCTGGCACAAGTTGTTATGTCTGTAACTGCATAGTTTATTTGAAACTGTTCATTTAAATGATTATCTCTTCTTCGTTACGGAAAGAAGAACTGCTTATCCCGAGAAAGGTGGTGGGGCAACATTGAGCTTGAATGGGCTGCCTGCAACTGGTTTGCCTCTGCAGAGCACATTGATCACATAAACACCATTTGCATGGGGCCTGAATCCAACATCAAAGGAAGAACCGTCCTTGTTGTCTATCACAGTCGATTCCAATATCTTGTTTGTGGGGTCTTGGACCAATACCCTGAAGTCACTAACTGAAGAGACCACTTTGAATAGGTTCTGCCCTTCGTCGTCTGTTGGAATGACATGAAATTTGGCCAAAGGACTTGGCTGCTGCTTCTCTGTCTTATCTGGGGGAGCGGAGCCGATAGGCACAGCGAAGGGACTGTCATTTATGTGCCGTCCTTTGTGCTCAATGCTAACCGTAAACTCACCAGCCACCATGGGTTGGAAGATCACTGCCCAGCCTGATAGAGCAGAAATCGGCAGAAACGGTCAAGAGTGTATTACAGATAGTTATTGAGGAGGTAGTAGTACCGAGCTCGTCTTGGTGGATCTTGGCTCCAATCTCGATGCCATCCGGTTGCAGGACAGTAATCTGCAGGTTAGCACCTCCGTCCTCCGCTTCTTCCTGCGACGGTTCAAATCCGAACCGCGCAAAGGCCCTCCCTACTACTGGCGCGAAGATTGGCTTTCTCCTGGCACCTGGGACCTCGCTGCTTGTTTTATGGTTGCTGGGTAAGTTTGGGACGTGTTTACTGCCTAGGATTTTTAAGGCTCACCTGGATTCTTTCTGCTGGGCTTGGGGTTGTGGTTTGCTACTGAAAAAATGGCCAAGGATTAATTATTTGAGAGTGCAGACAACAAAGGGACAACACACTCAAAAGTACCTTTGCTGCTGAGGTGTGTTGGAAACTCCAACAGGTACAATAAATGTGCTGCCTTGGATGGGCTTGCCCTGATGAGATACTGAAACTTCATAATCACCAGGTACTGGGGCATTAAAGGCGACGGTGTAGCTTCCATCACCATTGTCCTTAAAACTATGAGGAGGATGTGCAGCGTCAGCGCCAGGTGCCTTTACCATCACCTGAAATAAGGGCATAAACAATATTACTATCAGTGAAAGTTGCAAATAAAGCGAATGCCCATTCCTATCATCGCTTTCATACTTGTAAACAGTACCTGGAATTGACTGGCATCTTGGGCATTTATGAGAGCACCACTGGTGTCCTTTGGCACAAGCTTGAAGCCTGCCAACTGTGGTCTTTTTGCTGGTGCACCGCCAGAACCTCCTATTTATTTCTCAGTACACGCAAATGCAAGGTTGTCTGCACTCACACTTATTCAATTTGTTATGCACACTTACCAATGTTAACATTGAAAGGGCTATTCAAAATGTGCTGTCCTTCCCATTTTACCGAGATTTGGTGTCGCCCCGGCGGGCCAGGTTTGAACACCACTCCATGGACGCCACCTCTTTAAAAAGTAATTTTGCATTATAATAAGCCAGAACAACGGGTATATATAGGGTCATTATAACAGCAAACCTGTCATCAACAGCTGAGAATAAGGCCTTATTATCCGGTCCCAAAACCTCAACCTTTGAGGAGAGATAAAATGAAGATACTCCATTAATTGCACTGGTAAATTCGACTGTTTTTGGAAATTGATGCATACCTCAAACTGTTTAGGATTCGGTTCGCTAATGAGAGAGCCATCAGCCTTCTTTGGGGCAAAAGGAAACTTGACCACATCTCCTGGAGAGCTCTGCTTATCTGTCTGTGAAGATTGAGAAGCAGCCTGCTTTGAAGCTTCACCTGCAGGCACTAATATATATAGAAAGAGAGCTTAATAACAGATGAAAGAGGATTGAGGTCTAAAATCATGCACCTCCTATGTTAATATTGAAAATGCTATCTTTGATATGCTCGCCCTCATATTCAACAGAGATCTGGTGTCTTCCAGGCGGCCCCGGCTGGAAAACTACTCCAAACGTGCCATCTGGATTTGCAACCACATCTGATTTGATCTCAACATTGTCTGGTCCTCTTACTCCAACCTTAATTATTTGTGATTGTCAGCGGAAATGAACACGGAAGGGAGATGGGCTGTTTAGCGTGCCTTAAAATCATCAGGATTCTTAGAATTGATGGGCGAGCCATTCTTGTATTTGGGTGAGAAAGGAAATTTGACAGCACCTTTTCTCTCTCCACCTGAACATCAAAATCATTTAGTTAGTAGGCGCTTCACTAGTACTCGACACACAAAAGCCTATTTCATCTTACCAGAAGCAGGCTGTTGACTCTTTTGAGCTTGCGCTGGGGCCCCACCTCCAATATTGATTGTAAAGGGGCTATCTTTGATTTCTTCTCCTTGGTATTTGACCGAGATTCTGTAGTTACCAGGGTCTTTTGGCTCAAAGACAACTCCAAAGGTTCCATTTTGGTTATCGACGATTTCAGCTTTATAAACTGAATTATCGGGACCTCTCACCTATACACAAACAATTGCTGAATCAGAGAGAACTCTCTTTGGTTAATTTAAATTAATTACTACATGTAAAATAGTACCTCAACTTGGAAATCGTTGGGGCTTTTAGCAGGGATGGAATTTCCATTCTTATATTTTGGTATGAATGGGAACTTGACACCAGGACTTCTCGAAGGTGGGCCTATGATCCACAAACAGAAGAATCTTAGAATGTGCGAATGTATTGGGAGAAAGTGTAATGACGATACCTGATGCCTGTTCGCTTGCTGTTGAAGGAGGTCCTACGTTTATTGCCACAGGGCTTCCCTGTACGTCTTCCCCCTGATATTGAATGGAAATAGTGTGTGGACCTGCAATGCGTGGCTGGAAGATAGCCCCAAACTTGCCATTTCCACCCTCGTCTACAACTTTGGTCTCAAGAGCTTTCTGATCGGGACCTTTCACCCTTACGTCAAAGTCCTCCGCTGCAGAAAGAATAAACATTCAGAAACTGGAAATGTGGGCAGTGAGAAAGAAGTGACTACCTTTAGCATTAGGTATAGGAGTGCCATCTCTTCTTTTTGCCAAAAATGGATATTTAGCTAAGGGGAGCTTGTTTGCAGATTCATCTTCTGCATCGCCTCCAAGATTTAAGATGAATGGGCTCTTCTTAATTTCTTTTCCATCAAGCTTGACGTGGATCTTGTAAATTCCAGGGCCATAGGATGGCACAAAATCAACACCATATTTTCCTATCTTAGGATTTACGTCCACAGTACGGAATTCGTCAATTCTCCTTGTACCAGGTCCAACTACATCAACCTCAAAGTTCTTTACAGACGACGTAATGGGATCTTTACCATCGTCTGTCTTTGCAATGAAAGTGAAGCTTGCAAAATCTTCCCTTCCTTCTGATGAAGTCACAGAAAATGGGCTATTACTGATTCTGTCGCCGTAGACAGAAATGTCGATTTTGTAATCGCCGGAGTCGGGTAAGGAATAGTGAACAGTGTATGTTCCATCATTGTTATCCCTGACTTCATGGTCGGTCACAAGTTTGTTTTGCTGTTGTAGGAGAATGCTGACATCAAATTTGTCTCCTCCTTCTTTCAACTGCTGCCCATTTTGGTCCTTTGCTTTAATGGTAAATTGGTATGGCTTATTTGTTGTCGCTGTGCTTTCGATTCCTAATGAAAAAGGAAAGTAAGGATATCTTAACAAGCAACCAGTTTAAACGAGGTATTGTAATAAAAATAATATAGTTGTACCTTCAACAGCACAGTTGGCAGCACATACAAGCTGTGTGGCACCGAGAGTGAACGGGCTGTTATTAATGTGAGTGTCTCTCACTTGGATGGAGATATGGTGCTGTCCAACGGACTTGGCCTCATAAGATACCTCGTAGGTGCCATCCTCTTTATTTACTATGGTTGGGTTGACTGGGACAGAGCCTGTACACAAGAGAACAACAAGGAATTTTGTTAGTGAACATTGTTGAAAAGGATCGCATGTGACTGTACCTGGTCCAGTGATATTGATAGCAAACTCATTGGAGTCAATTTGGATGGGGCGGGACTCGCCATCACGCGCTGTGAACACAAACCTCGAGGTTCTGTGGGTGAATGCCCCCTTAAGACCTTCCCCTGTATTGCAAAGAATCATTTATGTTTAGTTGTTGTGAATCCAATTAGTAAGAAAATGAAAGAACCTTTGAGGCGCAAGAACTAGTAGTGTCATTTACCTTCAGCAGAGCATAGGTGAGGAGCAGGAATTGCCTTTCGTGCAATGATAGATAGTGGGGTGTTTTGTAAGGGCTCCCCACCAGTGGCCACATGTACTTTATACTTTCCTGCTTTTTGGCAGCAGTAGTTCACAGTGTAAGTGCCATCCCCGTTGTCCATTTGTCTGAAAAATGAAAGGCCATTACCATTCAGTAAATTGCTTAGTATCTTGAGTAGAAAAGGCCTCTCACCTGAAATCCACTTCTTTTTCTGTTCCTTCTAAGTTTCCTTCAACTAATCTTACATTCTCTTCTTGATCGCCTGCCCCTTCATCAACTTTTATGAACCTAACATCAAACAGGTTTCCTGGCTCTTTGACGATCTGTCCAGTGTCATCTCTAGCCTCAACCACAAACTGGTACTTTTTGCCAACTAGCACCTCCGCCCCATCATCCAACAGCTTTACAGCAGACGTCTTTGCGCTTGGTCCCTTTCTGATATTAGCAGTGAACGGGCTGTTTTTAATACTCCTTCCCTTCAATTTGACATCGATGTTATGTGGGCCAGAGGTTAACGGCTTATATGACACTGCATAGGTGCCATCCCCATTATCCTGAATATCGACATAGGGGATGAACTCTTCAGGGAAATCACCATTGAATTCGACAGTGAAGGTATTGCCTCCTTCCATGACACGTTTGCCAGTAGTGTCATAACCTGAAGAACAAACTCATCATAAGGAGTAATCTTGCAATAAAGAACCAACAATAACAATATTACCAGTGATGGTGAATGTAGTTGGCTTGCCACTTGCTGCAGAATGCAATCCCTCTCCCTCAGCTGTACATTTGGAAGGATCCAATTCCACGGAGGCGTTGCCGCGAAGCTTAATCCTGCCATGACCTTTAACAAACTTGCCAAAGACCTTAACTCCAACTTCATAGTCTCCCACAAGAGTGGGAGAGTACTCTACCTAAAAGGTAAAAAACATATACTCAATCCTCACAATTCTCTTAAGAGCCCTATGGATGCCGTAAACTTTAGCTTACATTGTATGTGCCATCTTCATTATTATGGACTTTGGTGGGGAATCTTTGTCCTCCAGGTCCGATCACAATGACTTCGAGTTCATTCATTTTATCTTCCTTCAGCACCAGAGGGCTCTTGTCAAGAGAAGCATAGATGGACACCAGAAATTCATTCACTTCATTAAATGTGGGTGCCTCTATACCACGACCCATGACCATACACCTATAAGGATCTGAATATCCAATTAATGAAAGAGTAAGAGAGCAAATTTTCGTTTATCCACTGACATACCATCTTCGGCCCAAGCACGAAAGTAACCAGCATAAGTCATCACACTGAGCTCATCTGGATTTGTTAGCACAAGATCTGTGGCTTCCACCACAGCTGGGATGCCAAGTGCCTCAGTTGCTTTCTGTTTGAACAGTCTGTTAGAGTTCGTTTTTCTATTGCTGTTCTCCTTAGACGGCCTCACTTGGGGTAAGAATACCTGAATGGCAAGTTGTGTATTGGCAAGACGTTCTTCCACAGTGGAAGTGGAATTCTTCATCTTTTCTACATCCAAAGTTCCAGGTTTCAAACTCTCTGTTAAGGCAGCCAGTGCCAATCCATCCTTAACACAAAATCATATTAATTAATTAAATGACCTTGATGAATATATCTGAGTAAAATGGGAAACATTTTTGTAAGTATGTTTACCTGGAAGCTGCTGGTAAAGTTAGTAACGGTGACACCAAAAGGAGCTACTCTCTGCTGTACCCAATTTAAAAGATCTTTTTTTGCTCCCGCAGTGGTCTGCCTGCCTCCACCAGCCCCTGATCCTCTGGCGCCTGGCCCCAGAGAAGAGGTTGTGTCAATACTGGAGCTAACAATGCAGATTGTTATAAACCTTTCTGCTAAATAATACAGATAGATACCAGCTCTTGAGCCTGAATTGCTTGAACCTGTGCCACTTGAGTTTGATCCAGTTGCTCCTGCTGCCACTAGAAACACAGTTAGAGGAAGAGAATTGTCAAGATGACGATGAGTATTAAGCCAATTGGTGGTGCTTCATTACTGCCCATAGGAGCCCGAGCTGGGCCGCTCTGAAGGTGATAGTGAAGGATGAGCATCCAGATAAGTCCCAAAATGAGCTTTGTGTTCGGATCCACAATGTCTATGGTTAACGAAACACATATAGGACCACAACAATAAGAAACCAATTATCAGGTAAAGATGGAAGCCCACAATAACAGAGCCCACTTAACAAAAATACCTTCTGGGCCTATTCCAAGAAGCTGTACCCCCTCATTCTTGATAAATTGCAGAGCCAAGCTGCAGTTTTGAAGCTTCTCAAAACGGGAAACAGGTCTCTTCGAATACCTGCACGGTGCCCACAGCACAAAACAAAGCCAGCGAAATGACAACAGGGTCAAATGTTTCGTTTTATCTCTTGGGCAGGTTATCAAGGGCTGGCATGGAATGTACTGGAGGGGAGGGGGGTACCCAGCAAGGCCACAACCAGCCAGCTCCTCCACGAGGTAAACCAGGTTGATGCCACTGGATAGACCGCTTTCCAGACTTGGAATCTCTACATTCCTGCGCTTGAGCTGCTGATTGACCCATTTTGTGAACGTACGGTGCTGGATTGCAATCCAATCTGAATGGTCATGGCTTCTGCCCAAATCAGCACTTGTGAGGCCGCTCTTCTTCATAAAATGGAATGTTTGTGGTGTGTGACACACTTGCTGATTTTGCCTTGCTTCTCTGACTGAAAACAAGTGTGGCAAACAAATGCAACTTTGTGAGAGTTGAATGTGTTGTTGTGTTTACATAGTGTCATTTGTCAAACTGGCGAATCACAGCTCGGGCCAACAAATCAAATTAACGAATAAAAAATCAAAAAACCGGTTACCGATTTGCCTTTTAATTATTAACTGACGTCCCTGTCAGATTTAAAGAACATTTTGTGTCGACGATTCATCCCCCTTAAGG
>CDFI01098896.1:0-10559 GCA_000826405.1 Acanthamoeba divionensis | reverse complement strand
GAGTGCTCGCGAGTGGAAGAACTGATTCTGTTTCTCAGCTGGACACAGCTTAACAACAACGCAGCCAGTCTAGCAAAGAGCCTGGGGTTTCTCCAGTTAAGCAATGCCTATAGGAAGTCCCTGATAGAAACTCTGGGACAGATTACTTGCAGCGGTAACCAAGCGTCCAATACAAACTTCATATTGGGAATTGGAGGGCCGGTGACAGCCTATTTTGGTTGGGCAGACCAGTATGCCTCTCACTCTTTCCGTCTCAAATACTTTGGCGCCAACAGTCTAATCGCTAAGAAAGAGCTCATGGCTGGTACTTACCTGTCTTTCTATAAGAAAATGTCCATCTAGACCCTACTTACTATGCTTTCTAGGTGACACTGATTTTGCCACTCTGTCCGGAGAACTGTCTGCAGCAGAGCGCAGCAGTATGCCAGATGTTGCAGCAGTTCCTGCAATCATTCTACCAATTTTGGCTGCGTATAATGTACCATAGTTCTACTCCTCAATACGAATACAGTCCTAGAGGATTCCTAATCAACTTCTCAGGTGCCGGAGTTGCTGCTGCAAACTCCTCTAGTGTTGAGCCTTCAAGTGGTGGCTGATATTTATCTTGGACACGTGGAGGTGTGGGATGACCCACGCATAGTGGAATTGAACAAAGAACTTGAGGGCTACATACCATCTCAGCCAATTACTGTTGTACTACAGTCGATTCCTTCAGCTATTACTCAGATCGTCTCAAAAGCACTCTCCCGTGCAAGTCCAGAGTTCAACCAAACTGTAAGTTTCCTCTCCTTCTAATTTATGTGGGTTCATGAAACTGATGTCATTCTCCTATAATGTATTTCAGGTTGGAGTAACACAGCTATCCACAACTTATCCAGTGGCAACTTCTTCCAGGGCCATTTTTGTTGCCAGCAATGACTGGTCGGAACCCGTGAGGTCACAAAAGTACTCTTTCTCAGTGTTTCCAGCGGACTTGCTCATCGATTCACGTAATCTTGTAGCTGCCAGCTTCATCAACGCCTACAACAGCACCGTGAGACCAATCTCTGCTGCTCTTGTTTCCGCTGCTGATGACTTTGCTGCCCAAACACAGCAGGGCATCTTCCCAGAGCTTATCTTAGGTATTATGGACAATCAAGCACAGTACAATTTGTTATCGTTGCTTTTTAACTGGCCCTCATAACAGGACCTGGAGAGAACAGTTGGCCAATTGCCACCTACAACTCCTTTTTAATACATACCAAAACAATGCCTGACTGCGACAAGGCAAAGGCCCTAATTGATTGGATATATTGGACTCAGACATCTGATAGTGCCAACACAATAGCCTCTCGGTTAGTATTCCCTCAGTTTTTCACATCTGATTCTAGCTTAAGATTCGCTTCTTTTTTTAGCAATTATGTTGCAGTTGCCAGTGGCTCTACAGCGATCATGAGGCGGCTCTTAGAACTTCTAGTCAACAACTTCACATGCAAGGGTTCCCCCGTAAGCGACCTACACGGGTGCGTGCAGAACGGGATTATATGCTCAGATTCAGGATACTGTAGGGAAGGGAGGTGTTCCTGCAACTCCTCACGCACAGGAACCTATTGTGAGATAATACCATCCTCATCCAGCTCTAGTGACAGCTCTACTCTGGCTATCGTTCTCGGTAACTCCCAAGCAACCCTAAACTATCGTGATGAACCCTGATTCTAATTGGGGGTTACAAACGGGCCGCAGGGATTGTGCTGCCAGTGTGTGGCCTGTTAGCCCTTGTGGGTCTTTGTATAGGGATTGTTGTTTTGCTTACCATGCTTAAATCTCGAAGGGGTACAGACTCGTGGGAAATGGACCCAAGCGAGCTTGAGATTGGTGAGACACTTGGCATTGGCGGCTATGGCGAGGTGATGTTCCTTTGAGATATCAACCGGAATTTTGCAACATTGGTTGCTGATATTTTCAAACGAAAGGTCCATAAAGCAGTATGGAAAGGCACTGACGTTGCAGTCAAAATGCTCGTAGCGGAGAGGGTGACTAAGGAAGCACAAAAAAATTTCAGGGATGAGGTTAGCGTTTCAGCTGCATTCACCAAGCCTTCTCTTGAATTAATTAAACTTTCTCTCGAAGATCCGAATGATGACCTCACTCAGGCATCCCAATGTCGTGCTGTTCATGGGCGCCTGTTCAAAACCTGGAAAAATGTGCATAGTAATGGAATTTATGGCTCTTGGATCTCTCTATGACGTAACGACCCTACCACTAATGCTTACATGTTACGGTATTAGAGTCGTTGGATTTTAATGCTTCATTCACCATTACAGCTGCTCCACAATGAGCTCATACCGGATATTCCCTTTGCCTTGCGCATACGCATGGCATATCAAACTGCTAAGGGAATGCATTTCTTGCACTCATCAGGTACAACATCTCACAAAAAGTCGAAGTCAATTCTTAAAGGAATGAAAACTTTAGATTCCTTGGTTCTAAAAGAACAATAAACATAGGGATTGTGCACCGCGATCTCAAGTCATTAAACCTGCTTCTTGATAATAAGTGGAATCTCAAGGTAAAACCAATTCCACTCACCAGTGAGAAGACAGTATTGAAGCAGAGGGTATTTTGTGCTGGTAATATTTAGGTAAGTGATTTTGGGCTGACCAAATTCGGAGGAGATCTTAAGAAGAGTGGCCAAAGAGAGCAACATAATGGCAGCATATTTTGGACTGCACCCGAAGTCCTAGCAGAGACTCCATTTGATCCTATCCTATCTGATGTTTACTCTTTTGGTGAAGCACAACCCCTCCCTTCAACACGAATACGGACGGAGTAATTAGTTAGAACAATGCGTCATGAGAATTGATTTAACCTGAGAGTATTGTCCAACCAGGAATTATCTTGTGGGAGTTAATTACAAGGGAAGAACCATATAAAGGGATGAGGTAAGCCCATTCTCTCAATACGTCCCATACTGGGAAAGAAGGTGCTAATTTATCCATCATATCTTTCTACAGTGCAGCAGCAGTGGCAGTGGCAGTGATAAGAGATGGAGAGAGACCCAGCCTTCAGAGTATTAGCATCAACACTTCCCCCACTTATGTGGAGCTACTGACCAGTTGCTGGCATACAGATCCCACAATGCGTCCCACTTTCCTAGTAACCCTCATCTAAATCGCAAATTGGTGTCCAACTGTTAATAGCAATGAATGGATGTTTTGGCTCTATGACAGGAGGCGATGAATCGACTGGGGGCCCTTATGGAAGATGGTAATGGATCACTCAGATCGACCTCTTCTGGCGTCACTTTCCATTCGTCTTCTTCCGCTGATGGAAGCACCAGCCTCTCAGACTTAAGACTAGAAGACTCTGCCATCACTGGTACTTGGACATTGCAATTAATTAGCAGTCAACCTCACCCATCTTCTAAACAGCCTTTTGTTAAACAAGCAGAAATTGATGAGTTGGGCAAAGACTGTGAAGTTACCATTGTTTTTTCTGACATCAACTGTGCAGCATCTCTCTGGGAACACGACGCTGTGGCCATGCGTGATGCCACCCTTCTTCACAACCAGCTCTTAAGATCTCTTCTGAAGAAATACCACGTGAGTATCATTTGCTGGAGTCATTTATCCCTGTACTCATCGACCCATATTTCCTAATGTAACAGGGCTACGAGGTAATTTCACAGGGCGGTCCAACAGGAGGAGAGGGTTGGTTCTGCTTGGCATTCAGACAACCCTTTTCTGCTCTCCAGTGGTGTGGAGAAGCTCAATTGGCTCTACTTCAGGCAGATTGGCCAGAGAGCCTCTTACAGCATCCAGCTGCATCCGTGGAGAGAGTTTCTTCTACAGGTCAAGGTGCTGGTCGTGATGGGCTTATATTGAGGGGTCTGCGCGTGCGTATGGGTATGCACCTGGGAAGGCCCAAAGCGCTGCGCGACCCACTCTCTCGCCGCCTGCGCTTTACTGGACCCGTTGTTGACACTTGCGCTCACCTCACCTCCTTGGCTCATGGCGCCCAGGTTGCTTTTTGTTTTCCTTAAGTGAATCTCAGTTCAGGGCCATAACTGTGTTCATTCTACCCTTAGGTGTTGGTTTCTTGTTAAAACACTGGGTGAAGACATGGGTGGACATTCTCTTCGCTGTTTGGGCCAATATCATCTGCCTGATGTCTCCGAGAGTACAATCCCTCTGCTCCTTTGTGATAGTAGTGTTGAAGTTACTTACAGCTAATTGGCGTGGCGTCGAAGGTATGACCTTGTATGAATACGGTGTTGATGGCCTGCAATCGCGCTCTTTCGGACCTCTCATCGGAGTAGAGCAGGACACGCCCATGAATGATAGTGATGAATTTGAGCAGCCTAGACGCTCCTCCCGTCTATCCATCCTCATACCTAAGGGGAATGAAGTACAAGGAAATCAACTTGAAATCATTAGTGAGCATTACCTTTCTCTACAGCCTTGGGAGTACATCAGATTCAAACCCTTTTCTTCCAACAAATAAATAGGCAAGGCTACCAACCATCATGATAGAAGAAGCATGTCCGGCTGTACAGAGGAGAGACTTCTTGCCAGTGCTAACATGGTGAGATGGATTATCGATTTTAATGACATAAAAATAGACAAACAGGTACCACCCCTCATGCGATATGCTGAACCACAGACTGAAAATAATGATGGTTCGTGTTGTTGATCCAGGTGGGAGTGGGGAGCTACGGGGTGGTGTATAAAGGACGATGGAAAGGACTTGATGTGGCTGTCAAGAAATTCATGAAGCAGCAGCTGGACGAGAAAAGCCTCCTGGAATTCAGAGCTGAGGTATCATATAGATCATGGAATCTCTCCACTATTATCTAGTAATTCCACCTATATAACAAGTATAACTTTTGCTATCCTTATTCAGGTGGGGCTACTCTCGGAGTTGCGCCATCCTAATGTTGTCGCCCTCGTAGGCTGCTGCATACAACGTCCAAACTTGAGCATTGTGACAGAGTTCGTGTCTCGGGGCAGCCTGCGTGCTCTTCTGTCTGACCACTCCCAACGATTGGCTTGGCCCCTTCGTCTCCAGATGCTTCTCAGTGCTGCTTTAGGCATCAGTTATCTTCACGCTTTACAGCCCACACCCATCATCCACAGAGACCTGAAGCCCTCTAATTTGCTTGTAAGAACTCTCTCCTAAATGATAAATGTACATTGTGTATGTTATACATACCTGATGTGTTTGATGCAGGTGGATGAGGACTTCAACATCAAGGTGGCTGACTTCGGGTTTGCTCGCCTTAAAGAGGATAATGCCACCATGACTCGTTGTGGCGCTCCTCTATGGACAGGTACCTTGTAAAAATATTCTGTTTTTCCACATTAGATGAAAAAAGATTTCTAATTATTGTATATCTGTGTTCCTTAAACAATTTAGCTCCAGAGATTGTCAGGGGAGAAAAGTATTCTGAATCAGCAGATGTGTACAGTTTTGGAATTATCATGTGGGAGGTGAGGCCTTTTTTCATCAATCATCATTTATTTGAGAGAGAAATAACCAAATGTACACTGACATCCTATCACACACAGATGGTGACGAGGAGAGAGCCATACGCTGGGCGCAACTTCTTGGGAGTCACACTGGACGTGGTCGAGGGCCTGAGGCCTCCCATTCCTGCAGACTGTCCTAGACCAGTGGCCAAGCTCATGGCCAAGTGCTGGAATGCTGTCCCTGCGCGCCGGCCAACAATGGATCGGGTCGCTGGAAGGCTTGAAGGGCTTCTCCAGCAAGACACCACAAATGAACATGTGCAGGGTCACTCACACATTTAGTGATTGTTTGGTGACAACTATATACATTGGAACAAATGTAAATGAAAAACAGTTGTTGCAGGAATTGCAGGGAGAAGAATCAAGAAGCAAGCTGCTTCTCCATGGTTGTTGGAATAATGAAAACACCTTCCTTCTAAGTTAAGATGATCACACAATCATAAGGTCAATACCTTACACATGTGCAATTAAGGTAAAACACACCAGAGAGTTCTTCAATTTGTTTGATTTTTCATTGGTCCAAACAATCAAATCGCCACTCCGGCGTTATGACAACCTGTCCCTTTTTTAATTTTTTATTCTTTTTTAAATGAACGGACCAATAGAAAATCAAACAATGGTTGGGACGAGGGGCTTGCAATTCGATCGAAAACTCCATAGAGTCGACAAAAAAGCAAGTTGCTGCACTGAGAGGGACACAAACACACATTTCCGAAAAGATTGAATTAAATACAATTGTATACGAATACATACACCATACACAGCAGGACCTCCACAAAGGGGCTCTTGATCAATCCGATCGATTGCTAGCAGAGATTTACTCCAAGTCCACAAGAGTGGGGGCTTGTTTGGTACCTGCGAAAATTGCAAAAATTTGCATCAAAATTGGTGTCTACATTCAACATAGTTTGTAATGAGTGCGCGAAGCATTGAGCTTAAGGCCATGGAAGCACAACCCCTCCTCAGCCCCAAGAAATCATGCAAGAAGAAGAAGAAAGGCAATAATGGAAAGGAATCCCCTCGAAATATACACAACCAGCAAGCTGCTGCAGGAGGCGAACGGAAGAGGACGCTGACTGAAGCAGAGGCGAAGCTCTTGGCTGCCAGCACTCAGCCGGCCTCCGCTGCTGGCGGAGGAGGGGCTCCCTCCAAATTCGAGCAAGAATGGAAGAACACCCCCTTCTACAAGGCGATTGCTGCCCACTGCTGGGACAAGCCCAGGATGACTCTGGCTGATCAAATGCTGCTTAGTCCTTGGCAAAAATGGAAAAAATACAACCGTGTGCCCTGGAAGATCGTGCTGCACTCTCTCATCTTCATTGTTGTCACTACACAGGCAAGGCTTTCCTCTCCTCCTTTTAAACTTTTCATGCAAAGAAGATCCTATTATTAATCAAATGGAATATGTGGGCAATGATCATCAAAGGTCCTTTTGGCCTATGTGGAGACTGCACAGTATACAAGGGCGACTCACAACACTTTTGAGGCTTTATTTATTGATAACGGGCGCGATTTTGATGAAGATGTCTTTGGTGTGCGCATGCACAAAGCCGAGGACGTCCTGGAATCTCTTCAGAACACTGTAGAGACCGTACGCCACAACCCCTCCCCACCCCCCGCTCCAAATCGTGATGAAATTGCCTTTCATGCACTAACTTAAGACATATCCTCCCCCGTGGTGCATTTTTTTGTTGTATGGAGACAGTACTATAATATAAACAACAAGACAGTGGATATGTTTATGCAGCGACATACTGACCAGGACTATGAGGGGGAAGTGCGACCTATTCGCATGGCTTACAGCGCCTATGTGCACCCGTTCTTTCGAGTTTCCAATACCTCCTGGGAAATTGATGCTGGCAACACGGATGAATACGATGGCATGTTTTACCTCTTCTCCCCTTTCTTTTCTCCTCTTTTTCATTTCCCTCTTCCTTCTTCCGTAATACTCAAAGTTTCATAAAACTTGAATTCTACAGAGATTTATTATCTGACAGAGGAGGAGCCCTTTGGTCCGTTCAATGAGTCTAACCCTACTGCATTGCAGGACTCATTCCAAAGAATGGTAGGTGTCATCCTCAAGAGACGGTTCATCATCCTCAAGCGTTGGAAGCTAAGTATCAATGAAATGTATCTCTATACAGGTGCGCATGAGGCTTACATTCAGTTTCATTAATTTGGATATGGGAGTGTTGGGCCCAATTCCATTCCAGTGGGATATTAAAATGGAGTATACCAAAATTGGAGGCGAAGTGAGGTTGGTCATGACTCTGGATAAACAAATTTACTACACAAGCTCGCTTGGTGAGGCCTCAATTCCAAGTCTTTCATTCTCATTAATGCACTTAAGGGTGGGGTTCTAATGACCAATATACTAGGATTGGAGACACAGAATTTGTTTACGATATTCAACGTCATTATTTTCATTCTAGCCTTCATATCATTTATCTTCAGTATTAAGGGATTCTTTTCAAATGTCTTTACGTTCTTGGTATGTAAAAATCCCTCGCTTTAGTTGCCCCAAACGATGCTGATATAGTATTGTCCAGAGAACAAAAAGGCGATACGTGGCTATTCCAGCCAAAGTTATGAAAGAGGAGAAATACCCTAGGTGGAGCAGTATCAGATTTTCCACCAAGCTTGAGTTCTTCAGTCTATGGTCCTCTTTTCCACGCTATGTATAAATTCGTTGTGTATCTCTGCATTTTGTTTTTAACATGCATTTTTTGTCTGTGGCTGGTAATATAGGAACATACAGATAATGGCAACCTCTTGCTTCCTGATGATGGCCTCAGTTCTTGGCCTTATTGAAGAGTTTGGCTATAAAACAGTAACCTCTCACTTTCCTATTGAGTATCACCTTGTCTTAATTGACCGGTTTGCTGGGGTTACTTTGCGCAGGGAACAGCCTACCAGGTATTTGAGGCACTAGGCGCTCTGGGGGCCTCGATCACCATTCTGCGATATCTTGAATACTACGAACAGTTTTACATGCTTATCCTAACCATTAGGTAAGAGTGTTTTAAATGTCTCAAATATTATATTTACCTCTCTTAATGATCTCTATTCTCATTGTGTGTGGTGTGACGCAGACTGTCAGGGCCAAAAATAGCTCGCTTTATCCTCAGTGCTTTTCCAATCTTTTTCGGATACATGCTTATGGGAGTTATCCTCTTTTCACCTTACTCCATGCGTGTAAGATGTTTGGCCTGTCCTTTCTGTCTGTATCCATTATCTCAAACTGCATTACTGAAATGATAATATTATTTTTTTGCAGTTCAAAGACCTGAATTTTACGGCCATCACGTTGTTTGCTCTTCTCAATGGCGATGATATAAGAGGTAAGGAAGCTATCCTAAGTTACTCTTGCAACCATCTTTTAATATCGCTAACCAAGGGTTTTCTTTTGTAAAGAGGCGTTTCATCAGCTGAATGAAAACTATCCGTATCCGATTATCCCAACTTTATATCTATACACGTTTGTGGCGCTATTCATCACGGCTATTCTCAACATCTTTATCTTCATCATTGAGGATTCCTATCACGCTGCAAAGATTGTACGTAACACTTTTTTAAAACAGCTCTTCCACAGCCAACAAAGTACCCGATCATCAAATTTCTTTTATTGGGAATCTTATTCTTTCTCTCACTGTTATGCAGTCCAAGCGCACGCAAAGTGCAGACCCAAAGAAGCCCAATGCAGGCGGGCGTGCTCTTCCTCGCTTCGGTGGTGGTTCACACTCTCATGGCCCCCACGGTGTAGGCTCCGGTAAATTAACACACACACACACACACACACACACACACACACACACACACGGTTGTATCTGTTCCTGCATTCCCGTGCGCACGTAGGAAGAAAAAATGACCTTTGTACTTCGATCTTGATGTGTGATGCAGGAGATGGGCTTGGAATAGGACTTGGAGGCAGACCTCTCATGTTAGAGGGAATGGGAGACAAGTTTGACATCTTTAACTTGTTTGAGATTCTCGATCGCGAATACAACGTCAAAGATGCCACCAGCAGCTCTTCTGGAACCGACAGTGACAGTGACAGCAGTTCTGGTGACAGCGACAGTGGCAGTAGCTCCGACGAGTCCTCAAGCGAGTCGTCTGATTCTTCTGACAGCGAAAGCGAAAGCGAAAACAGCAAAACCGCAAAGGACCCCAAAGGTAAGCCCCCTCTATAGAGTCGCCACTGCCTTGCTGCCTCTTATTTAACTGACGCGACACTTAATGCAGGAAGTAATAGGAAAACAAATCGCGCAAAGGACAAGCAAACAAAAGGAGCTGGCGTGTCTGGTACGAGTAGAAAAGGAAGAAAGCACAGCAGCAGCAGCAGCAGCAGCGAGGATGAATCTTCATTCGCGGTGGTAGTCGACGAATCCAAGAACCAGCTGTCATCACTTTCTGCCGTCTCCATCAACACCCCCGCCTCTTCAGAAAGCTTTCAGGTAAGAAGAAAGCATTGTGTAATTTTTTTTTCGTGGTTTCCAGACATATTGTGTGTGAGAGAGCAGAGATGTATAGTTAGCTTTGCGCATGGTGACCATGGGCTCTTAGAGCAGAGAGAAACTCACGAAAAATTTACTTTTGTTTTGATACATCATAGCTTAGAAAAAGTTTGAACGAAGAGTTCATGGGCCTGGCCGGTGCGACCATAGCGACGACCCTCGCTGTGCCGGAGACCCGGCCCGCAGGCCGAAGAAGGTCGCCTTCGTCTCCACTGACTGGCCACCGCACGCGCAGCCGCACGGTAGAGACCATAGTAGACTCGGAGCAGCCGCGGCTGCGTGGCATGAGCTCCCGTGAGCTGCGCGAGTTCGGGCTTTCTCGCACAGAGAGCGTACGATCGTTCGACTTCAAGATTACATACAAGAAGCTGAAGACCGACATCGGCGCGCTGATCGATGCCACGATGGCCAACCTGCAGACCGAGATCGATGCCCACGTGCGCGCAGCGACAGAGCGCCATTCGGCCAAGCTTCAGCGCAAGGCCAAGGCGCAGCTCCACAAGGCCTTTGAGCATCTGATGCCGCCGCCGCCATCACC
>CDFI01098855.1:0-10445 GCA_000826405.1 Acanthamoeba divionensis | reverse complement strand
ATGATTCCTTCCACATACCAAATGTTTTTTTTTGGTTTTCATAGACAGAACCTGGCCCTTCACGACGCCATGGTCATACAATTACAGCAGTATCGCCAAATAAGATGCTTTTGTTTGGAGGCTATGGGCCTGGTGGTCGCTTGAATGATCTATGGGAACTTGACCCTTGTATGACTCATCCCCCCATTAAAACCAAGGAGTCACCAATATACCAAGGCTTTATGGCTAACCATATATCTCTTCTCTCGCTCTACAATTTAAACAGTTACGTTGCAGTGGAATACATTGACAATTACCGGCCAGAGGCCATCTTGCCGAGCTTATCATTCAGCTGTTTCCATGAGGTTCAAACTTCTTGTTTTTGGAGGCCAGGCACCTACTGCAACAGCGGATTTATGGCAATTCACTCCATGTAAGAATTTAACTTGGGTACTATTTTAGTGGAAAAAACAATCTATGTTGGTCTGACCAAATTTTAATCAACCAGCCACAAAGACATGGGAAAAAATAGACTTTTCTAGGGCATCAGACAGCTTGGATATCATGTCTAATGTTATTGGTCCTGCAGGTATTCCTCGTTTAATCATTTCCACATATTAAACTAATAAGCACTTACTTCCTGAATATCTTCCTTGATTCCAGCCCGGTATGGCCACAGCGCTGAAGCGTTTGGGGCTGATAAGATGATTGTATTTGGGGGTCTTGGCGATGCAAGTATTTACAGAGATGACCTTTGGTTCCTTTACATGGGTACATAACTTTCACACATAGTATTTCGCTGAATATAGAATATGTTTTTTATTATTAACGTTGATTTTTGTCTAGATCTATCGTTGCCAGAAGCTACGAACATAGAAGCACCTGGATTTGGAACGACTGAGGCACGTGAAAAGGACAACTCCTCTGCTACAATCCAATCCCTTCCTTCTTCGCATCGGCGCTTATTTCATGACCAAACCGATCATAATAGCACCCTTAATATGAATATAGATTTTGACGGTTTGCATGATGACTTTAGCGATGATTTGAGTTCAAAGTTAAGTATGTTGTCTAAAGAGACCAGAGACTACCTGTTGACAGAAAGTAAAAAGACCCTAGATTTGATGCGAAGTACCAAGGACAAGCTGTCGAATTTGTTAACTGAGAATTATGGATGGGAAAATAGCTATAGTGGAAGTACCAATCCTCAAGATGAAAATGAAAAAAACGATTTTGAGAATGAAAATGGCAGCCATGCGAAATATATTACAAGCTCAACCTTGAGCATGCAAGTAAAGAGGCTTGAAATACAATTTCAAGACTTGGAAAACCGTTTGATTGAGCAAGAGAACGGATTTGAAAGCTTTTTGGAGACAAAGGATGAGGAAATCATTGTGTTTTGTGAGAATAAGATAGCACAGCACTTTGCTGCTTTGGAAAAAAACATATCAGCCTCCTTCGAGAGACAGAAGCTTGACTTGGAAACAACTGCTTCCAGCATTGAGAGCAGATTAGCACAAAAGTTTGAAGAACAGATACGTGCTTTGACTCTGGCAATGGAAAGATCAGAAACGACCAGAGAGGAGAGAGAAAGAGAGAGAAAAAATGAGAAAACACACGAGGCAGAACAATTAAGCAAGGAGAGGAGCACTAAAATGAAAGAGATGGAAAGGACAGTAGATGGCTTAAAGAAAGAGATTAGGACCATAAGGGACTTGTGGGATTCCAGCGTGCAAGAGGAGGAGGAGCAATTAGAGGAATTTAGTCAGACGTTGCAGCAGACGATGCAAAGTGCTGATGCATTGGGCTCACTAATGGAACAATACTTTACCCAAAATGATGATGCTGATGCTGATGATGCAGCTCCTGTTGGAATATCTGAAGACGAAGAGGAAGAAGAAGAAGAAGGACCCGAAGACAAGAATTCTGAAGAACAGCAGGAGGAGGAGGAGGAGGAGGAGGAAGATCATGATGATCAGCCTTCTGAAGAATTAATTCTTATAAGGGAGAATGGATTTTGAAGAAGAAGAAGAAGAAGAAGAAGGAAAGGAAAGGAAAGGAAAGGAAGAGTGGAGACAGATGATGATGATGATGATGATGATGATGATATGATGATGATTGATCATAAATAATATATTATTAATTTTATCGATCAAAAATGGTGGTGGTGTGAATGGGTGTGTTGTGTGTGCCCTGCATTCTGGAGAGCCCGGGGGGGGGGTTGTCACCAAACTACTGCTGTGGCAGCCACATCAAAATGGAGAGTCTGGCATCTGCTGCAGGTGAGTCCATTTACTTTTTGGTCACGAGGAGACAGGATATTGACATATGAAAATCACTTCTGTGACTGCTTTCAAAAGGGGCCAGCAGTTCCTTGTTGAACAATCAGATCGTGTTGAGTGGCATTGTGCTTATCCTGGCGGGGGGCTTGATGGCCTATGCCCGTACTGCCCTTGTGGGTCTATTAGAGAACGCGTTTCAGAAGCTGTTTGTCACTGTTGAGATCAGCCAAAGGGAAGAGGCTTATGATTGGGTTCTCCAGTGGCTTGCCCAACAGCCAGAGACCTTCTGGTCTTCCAGGAACTACAGGTGATGCTTCTAGACTGGCTCTTGCTCTATTTTCTTTTCTCTCACTTCTTGCCTTTTCCACTTTGCTCAACAGTCTGCTGGTAGAACAGAGCCTGGGGCCTTTGCAGCGGTTTAGAAAGGCTCAGCGACTTGAGGTGGTATCAAGAGAGCCTCCAAAGCTCAAGTACTGATTCCTTCTTTCTACCACGAACGAAAAACTTTACTGTTTTAACAAATTGTTGTATGAAGATATCTGGCTGGGCATGGCTTGCACACTGTCTGGCACAAGGGACACCTGCTGTGGCTTGTAAAGTCACGCAGAAAGGATCTTGACATCAACACCAATATTCAAGGTCATATTCAGGCCGAGCCAGGTAAGTCTGTTCTCTCTGCCATCACACACCACAACACTAACTCATCCAGAGCTAGAGGTTATATATTATTATCACAACTATTTTTTTTTCTTTGTCTGTTATCTCGTACTAAAGGAGGAGTTCTTACCATCACAACGTGGGGCAGAAGCAAAGATGCTGTGGACTCCTTAATCCAAGAGGCCATGGACAGCTCATGGAAGAAGGACCAAGGGTCCACAATTGTGTATAATATAGATGTAAGATATTCACTTTATATGACGCGAGATGCCTTTTGTTCCTTGAATTAATTATTGTCATAGAGCAGTTATGGAGGTTGGAAAAGGGCCATAACAAGGCCAGAAAGGTCCATTGAATCGGTTATTCTTGACACAGACCTAGCAGAAGAACTGCTATCTGGTATAGTGTGCTCAACCCAACCTTTTTCTTCCCTTCAGAAATACTGACTGTATGTTTCTGGAGTCTAGACGCCAAGGAATTCCTCTCAAGTGCTGAATGGTACAATTCCTTGGGAATACCATACCGAAGAACGTACCTTTTCTATGGCAAGCCAGGTAGAATCTTTTTTTCTAGCAAGGGCTTCTTGGGTTCAAGTCTTACACCGGTTGTATGCAGGATGTGGCAAAACATCTTTTGTGGCTGCATTGGCAGCCAAGTTGAATTACAACGTGTGTGTCCTCAATTTGAGCGACAAAAATATGAATGATTCATCGTTGAACCTTTGGTAGCCCTCCCAAAACGCTTCTTTTAATTGTATATATTTCAACCTCAATTGTTCCCTTTGACCTTATCTCATTTGGATACGTCAGGCTTGTTGAGGCACCTCAAAATGCAATAATCTTATTAGAGGATGTTGATGTTGCTTTTGTGAATCAAGATAGAACGAGAGGTGATTGTCACCTGTCATCTCGAGTGTGTGACGTACCACTGCAAGAACGCAAATTTTTGCTTTCTATCTACCACTGACAATATATTCATAACATAAATTCAGAGAGAGAAAAGAATCCATATGAAGTGATATTTGGAAGCAACAGGAGTGTTACGTTTTCTGGACTACTAAACGCTATTGATGGGATTGCATCACAGATGGGACGAATATTTATAATGACAACTAACCATATGGCACTCCTTGACCCAGGTACCTTAATTCTGTTTGTGTGGTGTGCGTCGTGTCATGTTGTGTGATGCTTTAAACAAAAACAACAAGATTCGGTGCTTCAAAACAAAAAGTTCGAGAGACACTTCTTTTATTAATCTGCTCTATATAACTCCTCCTCCTCCTCCTCCTCCTGTCTCAGCCCTGATCAGGCCGGGCAGGGTGGACAAGAAAGTGAACTTCGGGCTTGCGAGCATCAATCAGATCTATCGAATGTTTGTTCGCTTCTTTCCACACGAGACTGAGCTTGCACGCCAGTTTTCGGACAAAGTTGGGCCCAACAGGGTGAGCATGGCCATGATACAGGTTAGGGGCACCACACCTCCCCTCCCCTCCCCTCCCCTCCTTAGATTTGTATAATATACGGTCTTCATCTGATGATGTTCATCTCATGTAGTCGTCGTTTTCTCACTTGATGATGATGATGACATCTTTGGGTCGTTTTTGAAGTATATAGATTATTTTTTTATATATTGTTGTTTACATTTCTCTTTCTATTGAACAGGGCTTTTTTATGAATTATAGAAACAATCCGTTGGCTGCATACCAAAATGTAGGCCTCCTGCTGGAACTGGTCAGCGGAATGGAAGAAAAGAGAGCTGACCTGCCACCACCGGGACCTGGTGGTGTCGAAAAGCAACAACAAACAGAAGAGAGGATGACTAAAAAGAACAAGAACGAGCAAGATGAAGAAGAAGAAGAAATGTCAGCAGGAAGAGAAGAGAGGGAAATAAAGATAGAGGAAGAAGAAGAAGAAAGAGGAAGAAGAAGAAGAAAGGAGAAGGAGTTAACTAAGAACTAAACATCTTAGCCTGAAAAATAAATATCATATGACAATTATTATTAATAATATTAATATTTCTATCCACGGCTCGCACAACTCTGTTTCCCCCCCCCCTTTGGCACCCAGATGGGCCATGACACATCCTTTTATTATCACAATTCTTTCTCATCGAACCATGGCAGAGCTGTTTGACTATGAGTGGCTTGTGGCCGGTCTGTTCTCTTTCTTGGCTTTGGTCATTTCATTGTGCTTGATCGTGAGGCATCTACGTAATTACACGCAGCCAAAGCTCCAGCGGCACATCGTACGAATTCTCTTGATGGTTCCCATTTACTCTCTATGCAGTTGGCTCTCTCTTCACTATACTGAGCAAGCTCTGTATTTCGACCTTGTTCGTGATTGCTACGAGGCCTATGTCATCTATCAATTTTTCAACTTGCTGATTGCCTTTATAAACACCTACGAATTCGAAATTGAGCCCCAGATGACTGAAAGTGAAGATGGCGCATTAGAATTAGAAGAGGATATTGGAAGCATAAGAGAGAGGTCATCCAGTCCTAACTGGGAAGTGAGCGAAGATAGGGTCGTGACCTTGTTGGAAAGCAAACCGCTTTCAAAGCATCCATGGCCCACCTGCTGGTTCCCTCCTTTCAAACCGGGCGCAAAATTCCTCCTACTTTCCAAGAGATGCATCCTCCAATTCGTTATAATCAAGGCAAGAAGCTAAAGATTAATTAATCCCCCCCCCCGCATCCACAACGCAGATGCAGGCATGTTCTTATTAATTTTATTGGTGTGTGTCAGCCTGCAATGGCCATATTGGCAGCTGTGTTGGAGAACCGTGGGCTGTTTGGTGATGGAGATTTTAGCCCTCGAAAAGGTTATCTGTACGTAACCATAGTTGACAACATCAGCATTACCATTTCGATGTACTTTCTGGTGCTCTTCTATCATGTCACCCAGAAAGAGCTGAAACCATTCAACCCACTCTCTAAGTTTATGTGCATCAAGTTGATCATCATGTTCGCCTTCTGGCAAGGAATCTTGATCTCCCTCCTGCTCTGGCTGGGAGTGTTCGAAGGCGTTGGAGGAAAGGAGTGGACAGACCACGAGAAAGGCACCGCCCTGCAGAACTTCATCATATGCGTGGAAATGTTCTTTGTGGCCATTGCGCATAGCTATGCCTTTGGCTATGAAAGCTTCAGAGCCCGCAGCTGGACGGATTGGGTGCCCTGTCACTGTCTATTCTGTTGTTGCTGCTGCTGCTGCAAAGTGTGCGGCAACCTGACCCATGTGGTCTCCCAGGGGGACCTGGTGGAAGATGGGGTGGAGATATTGGGTCTGGGCAGGCTTGGAAAAGAACACACAGCCACAGAGACAGGTGAGCCTCGGCCGCCACAACAACGCAGCAAAAGAAGCGCTCCTCATGCTGCTGCTGCTGCTGCAGCTCATGCTCCTCCTCGGGCAGCGCGCGAACAGCAGTTTCTTGTAAACCATACAAATCGAGTTTGATGATGATGATGTGGCTTACGTTGTTGTTAAAAAGGTGTACATTTTATTTATTTAACACTTTGTGGGGTTCTGATGATCATGATCGAGGAGGTGGATGTGGTGTGTGTGTGTGTGATTGGTGGTGTTGTTAGTTAAGACCTTTTTCTTTTCTTTTCTTTTCGCTTTTAGTCTCTTAGCCTCGTTCAACATCGCCGCCACTTTGGTCATTCTCAAGCTTGATGGTGCCTTTCCCTGTCTTGAATACCTGCAATTCCACCATGCTTGCGTCGCTGCCTGGCTCATCTACAACAGAGTTGGTGTTGTTCTCAAACTCAAAGACCTGAATCTGTGGAGGGGAGGGCAGTTGGATTAAAAAACAAAGAGAGCGGAAAGAAGAACTAGGAACTGAGTGAGGATCAAAATTACTGCATGATCGGCACTACTACTGTGGCCATCAGACGCGGACGAAATCCCAAGACCGTCTTCTTCATCAGACTCTGAATGGGAGGAGTCAGGGTGGTGCAGGCGCTCGGTAAGCTCATACCTGGATCCGTCGAGTTCTGTGAAATCTTCACCACCCCGCTTGAAGCGCTTGACCACACCTAAGTGGAGGCAAGAGGAATGAAACAGTAAGAAGGTATTATCGACGAGAGAACGCATGCCCTAAAAAAAGACATTACCCAGAATAACGAGGCCAATGATCACTGACACCAACAAAAGCAGGGAGACAAACAGCAGCACGAGCTGAGTATTATCGGTACTCTTTGAGCTGGTATCATCTGTTATGCCGTCTGCTTCACCTGTTGTATTAATTTCCGGATCTTCGCCGTGGGTGTCGTCCTTGATCCACAGAGTAAGATTCACTGTAGAGAAAGAAAACAGAGTAACGGGAACAATTCAGCAAGAAGGTGAGAGAGACAAAATGAAGACACTATATCAGCTGAATATTATAAACATTACATTCTGTAGCTCTTCCTTGTACAATAGTAACATCTTGCACAGAAGACCTCATTCCGTTCGAATAGGCCCATATCTTGTACCTAAGAAATCAATAAGATTAAAGGGCATAAAACATATTTTAGAGCGAGACAGGCGCATGAAAGATAAGCATACACTCCAGGCACCAGAAGCCGGTAATAATCGCCATTCTCTTTGTCAGCATACATAGTGATGTTAGTCATGCCACGTATACGAATAGCTGCTCCTCTGCCATCATTTCCTCTGGGTACCCGACCGTCAACATCCTTCACAAATCCCTTAACTCCAATGTGCGCCTGCCATAATAGCAAGCGGAAAGAAAAATAAAGCAAAAACAATTAATGTGTGTAAAATAGGTAGACAAAGGAGTTGGAGGACTACCTGTTCTATGAAAGTAATTAGAGCTTCTTTATTGTCTCGCCAGTACATTGCAAGTGTTCGATCAAGTGGGCATTTTTCATCGCCCAACTCTAGGGTTATCTCCATATCTCCATACCACACGTAATTCCAATCTTGCATGCCTCCATACAAAACATACCACTGCGTCAAAAACACAAGTCAGACGTGATCGTTGGCTTTCATGCGAAGTTGTGGTGGCACGTACATTGGCACCGTTGGTTATACCATTGGGAAACTCGGGGGAAGAGTGCATCTTGTGATGCGCCTTTGTATAGGACAGAGCCAGATACCGGAAAGTTGCATCGTCCGGTGTTGCAGCATAGCGCTTGTCGGGAGGCACATAGGCATATTCAGCTCTGACAGAGGAAGCGAGATGTATAAAATCAGTTGTTGTCACTTCTATGGGGCATGTTTAACCGCGCACCTGCCATCTCCATCCCATGGATAGTTGGCTACAAGAGAACCACCGTGAAGATTCGCAGATAAAACGAAATTATTGTCCGCTGTCCACCGCATCACCGCGACTTCAAAGGAGGAAAAAAATATGATAAAAGAACGCATCGTGAGAAAATAATAGGCTTGTAGCTTAGATTTGAGTTGGAAGTTACCCGTTTCAGGTTGTCTACCTCTTGGTTCGTTATGGGGATCTCTTAGGCGATCAGGAAAGTCCCTGATGAGAAAAAAATTTAACAAGAGCAAGGAATATTATTGATATAGAGCAGTATAATGAAGTACCTATTCAAGTCAGTTCCGTGGGCATTACCTCGAAGTCCCAACTCAAATCCATCTGGGTTCATGCTGGGCATTATGGATATGTGAGTCCTGTTCACCAATGAAGTAATTCTGCAAACAAAAATGTCAAAAATGTGTTTATATGGTTAGAGGACGCAAGACAGACACACCTATCATTTATTCCATATTGAGATGTCAACAATTGAATCATATTAAGGAGCATCTCGCGCCCAACTGTTTCATCACCGTGCATATTGCCTACATACTAGAAAGACAGATCAATTCGAAGTTTTCACATAGTAAGTCAAAGAATGAAAGAGGCAGGTTTACTTTAAACTCAGGTTCACCAGGTTCATTCTCTCTAACATTGTCTGAAATGTCCATCACCTAAAAATTGGAAAGGATTAGCTCTGCATAGAATGTTGCACACAAAAGGCCGTAAACGTGCACGATACCCATAAATCCCTTTTATTAACACTTTTCCCAATGGAATAGAGCTTTGTAATGTCTGGGTAGGTTTCAGCAATGTCCTGAAGAAACTCGGTCATCTCCTGCGTTAAGTAATACAATTGGTGAGTGGGAAGAAATGAGAGACGTGAACGTTGGCGTGTGAAGAGAAGGAATAGCTTAAGAAGAGGAACCTGGTAATCATGGTAAAGACCCTTAGAGCTGTTGTCACTTTTTATACCATCCATTTGCATTGCACAAACTGATTTGTCACTCACTAATCTGATAGTTTGTGTGCAACATTAATATTTTGATTGGGTTACCACGACACACGAGAGAGCGAGAGCAAAGAAAGGTTGTGTTTTTTTGAAAGAGGGGGCAAGAACCTAACGAAGTATTCCTCCTCTTCAACACTCTTTTCTCTTTCCTCTTCCTTCTCTTCACTTTCCTTATCCTCGGCTTCTTTACGCCTCTTTTCCTCCTCCTCCTGCATTCTTCTTTCTTCCTCGAGCTTTCTCTTTTCCTCTTTTTCCTTTCTCCTCTTTTCCTTCTCTTCAGCCTTCTTCTTATTCACTTCCTTCCACCGCTGTCTCGCCCGCTCCCTCTCTTCTGTCTCCTTCAATTCCTCCTTTGACTTGAATTCTTTTACCCTCTCTTTCTCTTCCCTCTCTTTCTCTTTCTTTTTCCTTTCTTTCTCTTTTTTCTCTTTCTCCCTCTCTTCTTTTTCCTTCTTTTCTTTCTCTTTTTCTTCTTTCTCCTTCTTTTCTTTTTCCTTCTTCAAGAAATCCTTATACTTATCATTGGACTGCCTGATCTGTTTTATTTCAAAAGGAAAGCCAGTAGATCCAGACAGTTGCTTGATGATTTTGATGTCCCAGATGTAGGCCTCCACCAGCATGGTCTTCTCATTGATAGTTCTTCTTTGTCCTTCTAAATCATAGCTCAAATCCTTCAAATCGTCTCTCTCTTCTTGTTGTGGTTGAGAATCTGACTTGAGAGCCAGAGAATGCACTGAGCCAGACATCGGTTGGGCATAGAACATTCTTGAAACAGACATTTTCTTTGACATAACAAAAGGAGATAGCTCCTTGAAAAGAGTCACCCTAAGGCTTTCATCTGGGAGATGAAAGTATACAATTGCTTCAAAAGGATCTTGCTTGAGCTCTTTGCTTGAAAAGAACCCAACGAAGTAGGTGATGGTGATCAAAAAGAAGAATAAAATGTACAGACACATGGTAATAAAAACTGAACCTTTGAACAGTCTTCCCATGACAATACTTCGTATGTCCAGCCTTGGCTTCGCCATCTCTGAATCCCACGGAATCTGCTGTTTGCCTCCACGGCACAGTCAAATTTGCATCAAAATTGTTGTTCCACAACTGAATTGTTCAATTCAAGAATTGAGGGGAAGGCCAAAGGCAAGAAGAAGGAGGTTCCAAAGGGGGTTTATGCTGTGGGGTGGGGTAGCGAAACAATGTGCATTAGGCCAAGGAAGTTGTGGGTCGAGCAAAAAAATCAAATGTAACACAAGAGGAGACAG
>CDFI01098842.1:0-19947 GCA_000826405.1 Acanthamoeba divionensis | reverse complement strand
TGCTGCTGCTGCTGTTGCTTCTATATACAGGCAAGTCGAAGCGTTCGCCGCTCTTCTGTAGATCCATGGCCGAGCTGCTGGTGTGCAGGCTGCCGCCACCGCCTCCTCCTTTACCATTATTGCTGCTGGCGGCGAAGTCGTCTGTTGTTGTTGTTGTTGCTGCTGCTTTATCTTTGCCCTTATCAGCTTTGCTCTTGCTCTTGCACTTGCCTCCGACCTTGGACTTGCCCTTTCCTTTGCCCTTTGCGCTTCCGTCGTCCCTTTCTGGGTTTTTCTTCTTCTTGGCGGATGGCGTTAGACCACTGCGGGACATTTCGGGTTGCTCAAACGCAGAAAAGCTCATATCAAGGATGGTGCACAGTTCGTGGGATTTAGGACGGCTCTTTGGGTTAGCATTCCAGCATCGCCGCACCAGATCCGCCAGCAGCGGCAGCCCGGGCTCGTTGGGGGGCACGCTCAGATCAGGCATGTTGCCTGCTGACACGCTGCACGCCACCTCGTCGTCAGACATATCCTGTGTGGGGGGGGGAGGGGTTAGGAATCTCTACCCTCACAGAGGTCTAGCAAATGGGATAGAAGAGGCGTAAGTGTGTAAGAGAGAGAGAGAGAGAGAGAGAGAAGTATATAGGTACCTGGAAGGGCATCATTCCAAAGATGAGGCTGTACAAGACAGTGCCGAACATGTAGACATCTGCCCTCTTGGAATAAAGCTGGTTTTTGAGCACCTCGGGAGGCCTATATCGCGGGTGTCCGACTGGCGACATAGGTATTAACTTGCTGTTGCCTGCAGCGAATTCGAATAATAATTTGTTGGATAAGACAGTAGTTAACGGGAAGCGCCTAAGAAGCGGAAGAACCACAACAGCAAAAGAAACAACAGTATACACACTGAGTGACGATGAAAAGGCACTTTACCAGAGCTCGTTATTGTCGTTCTTTTGTTTTTGAAGATCGCAATCCCAAAATCGCCGATGAGGCATCGGCCGTTGTTGGGATCGTTCGAGTGCATGAGCAGATTTTGGGCAGTAAAATCCCTATGAATGATGTTCAGGCCATGAAGATACCTGTGTTGTTGTTGTTGTTGGGTTTTCAAAATTTGTTTATCAGTGAGGTTCTTTTGTGGAAAGGCTGCAAGCCAAGCATGGATTACCTCATGCCATGTGCTACATCCCTCGCTATTTGTACAGCTCTGCGAGTGGTGAACTTGTGCCCGCCCAAAATCAGGTCATGTATACTTCCTCCCTCCATAAACTCCATCACTATACAACAACAATCTCTCCTCATGCACACTACATAGTTGTGTTGTTGGATTAAAACAACGAGGACGAGATGATAAAGGTTTCATTATTGAGGTAGAAAATGCATACCACCAACAAGGTGCACTATGTTGCACGGAGAACCTTGCTCCACTGTTTTTTTCAAACAAACTAGCTCTCGATAAAAAGCTTTCAAAACCTTGGTATGGGTAACAGAGGGAGATGAGACATCATCCCGCCACCAAAAGGTGTGAAATCAAACAAAATGCATGCATACCTGGGGCCTAATTTCTTTGTTTGTCAGAGAGAGCCGTTTTACAGCAACAGTGCAGTTTCTCCATTTGGCTTTGTACACCTCTGCGTACGCGCCTGTACCGATCAACTGTTCAAACTTCAGCTCGTTATACTTCAACTCGACTCCCACTATATTGGTTACACGAGATTAATTAGAGGAACAACGAGGAAGCACATAGGTTGTGTAGGGAAGGGCTGAATAGAGTTATCAAAAGCAATTTACCCATTTCTTGTTGAATTTCTGTCTCCAGGTAAGAGTCGCTCTGTGTGTAACCAATTTCATCCGTCATCGCCGAGTTGGGGTATCCCTCAAGGTCTCGGCACGGCTTCTTGGTGCTCCCCCTCGTTGGAGCAGGGGGCACAAACACCGACGATGACGATGATCCAGACAGTATCTGCTCATCAGATAGCTCATCCTCCCACCGTTCAACATCTTCAGGCCTACATTTCTAAAATGGCGTGCGTATGAGCTATGTGGTACCAAATGACATGGGATGCACATAAACATACAAAAAAACGCTATTCATAGAAAGAGGATTGTGCATATAGGCACGCTTGTACATTCTCCTCAAAGGGTCAGTGCTGTACCTTGGTGGGAATTGGCACAGGTGGCGTTTGGCTCGCGTACAGGGCGTCGCTAGAAGTAGTGATGATGCTGTTGCTAGTGTGGTTGGGTGTTGAATTATGGGGGCTACCAGGTGTTGCGCTGTTATTCAATAAACTATCTCGTGGGGAAGCAACTTTGCGTGCCAAGATGATCTTAGATTTCCTCAGAATTCTTTCTTTTCTTTCCATGGCGCTCTGTTCAATGCTTTGCCTAGTTTGGGCATGGACGCAATAGGGTAAGGTTTTTCTCAAAATTTCTAACAGTTCTATCCTCATTCCCACCATTTTATCCTCTATTTTGAGCAATTCCTTTTCTGACTCAGTCAAAGGGTCATAAGATCTCTTTAGCCTCCTCTTTCTTCTTCCCATTTTCTTTTGTTCTTGTTCTTGCTCTGTGAAAAGCTTCTTTTCTGCTTCTGCCTTTTGTTTCTGAAGCTTGTATATCTCCTCCTTAAGTTTTGAAGCACGCTCAATGAGCGTTCCACCGAAATGCTTGTATTCTGGTTCTTCACCATCATTAAGCAGTGAATTTACTCCTTTCTCATCGCCCATTTCCATGCATGGACTTGCCAGGTCGTCATTGTGGGCGTATGTACTTAGATCGCCTTTGGAAAGGCTCAAAATGGTGGAAAATGAATCGGATAGGTTGTTCATGGCGTCTGTGGAGACATGCATGCTCCTCGCCTGCCGAAGGCTCAGCTCCCTATCCATGTCCGAAGAGCGCAGCATTGCGTCTGTCAGAATGAAGGGCCTCCCTAAACGAACGAACTAATTTGTTGTTCCTACACTTTTTTCAATGGGTGCAAAAACTCAAACGGCTGTGGATGAAAAAAATCTTGTGCGGGTGTGTGTGGGCAGCCTCCTCCAAGTTGTCGCGTCTGGGAAAATAAAATAATAAAAATAATAAAAAGGCTGTTCGCTGGAATTGCCGGCGTTGTGGTGCCTGAGCAAAACGTCGCTTTTTTATTAGTCTTATCTATTTTTCTATTGGAGGATAATTTTCCTTTTGATTTTCTATTGGTTAATTATTTATCCGTATGATTTACTAGTGGAGTTGCTAATGGGGATACGCTAAAATTCATAAAAAATAGCCGTTTGAAATTTAATTACTGGAAAAAAATGCAATCGAAGAAGCTGTGAAAAACATATGAAGCCCAAGTGTCAAAGATGAACTGTGTCTGGATGTGGCACTTGAAGAAAGACCTTCTCCTGAAGCTACTGCAGGGTCAAGCACAAATGTACAACAAACAAGAACCCAGCAACAACAACTTGGTTGATCGGTAAATTTGAGGTCGCGCGTTTGTTGCAGACAGGTCGCTCAGATCAATTGCGGACAATTGTGCACAAATACTGGAGAGATACTGCCCGACACGCCTCTCCGATGAACATGTTGGCAAACCTGTTCTTAACTCCTTTTTTTTTGATTGTTAGGTGAAACATAGGGAGTGAGCTGCAGGCCACCTCAGATATAATCGAAATATTATCGGGCCTGCTTGGGCAAGTTACTTTGCTCTGTCACCAGCTGGGGAAGCAACAAAGCTTATTGGAGTGATATTTGTGATGCTCACATTTACGCAGTTCTGATGGAAGCAGAAGAAGACGGAGAGGGAAGTGGATCCTATCCAGGAACTCCAAGGGACTCTAATGAGGAAATCAAAGGATGGGGGAACAATGGCCCAGCAGGACCAAGGGGCCTAGCAGCAAGTACCCATTCTCAGAGTTCAGATAGTTACAGCAGCGATGATAGTGACAGCAGCAGCCAAAGAACCAGCGGAGACTACGTGACTCCATTCCCTGAATCCACCCTGAAAGTCAAGAGAGGGGGTAGGAATACTCACAACCTCAAGACTGATGAGGTTAATCGCGCAGTGGAAACCGTACCAGTGGAGGCCACAGGTCCTGAGAAAAAGTTCAAATCAGCTTATGAGGAGGTTTATGTCTATGAGGAGGAGACAGAAGAGGAAGACCATAGTGCTGGGGGAGGATTTGGTTCCTATCTTGCATTTGATTCTGACCAAAGAGACTCTTCCGCTCCTTCAACCCCTCAGATCAGTCAATATATGGACACCGAAGGGAAGAAAGAAGCAACTGAGGAAGATGATCAAGAGGTTTCTCCTCTTCCTAACCTTTGTTAGCAAGTTTTTCTATATATTGAGTGAAGATGTTGGGTCTAGGGTGATGACGTTAGTATGGACAGTATAGACAGCGAAGAGGAGGACAATGAAGATGGGTTGGGGCCCAGAGAGTGCAGCATCCAGATGCCCAACATCAATAGGACTGACTTTGGGGAAATTAAAAATAGTATTTGGAATCAAAGGTACTCTCTAATCCACTACATTCTCTTCCCCCTAGCTGCCTTCATCATCCAATCCCATTTGAATGTGAACTTACTCACCTTGTTGTTGTGCCTTAGGTTCCAGGAGCTGATTGAGCTTCCTGACACTGAGAGCAAGTATAGGCAGTTGGCCTATTTGGCTCATGACTTCCAACACGCGGCTGAAGTCTACGGCCGCATCATCATAAGTGAGCGCTTCGAGCCTGAGGCCAACAAAACCATCAAACCCCTGAAAATAGGTGAGCCTGAGTCATTTTGGTGGAATTCAAATTCCAAGAAATATTGAAAAAATATTTGAACGACATTTAGTATGTTAATGACATTAATGTGCTTAACATTGTGTTAACATACTAAAAAAGTTATTTTTAAGTGACCCAAAGCAAAGATTCTTATCTTTCAACTCGGTTCTGTTTTGCAGGAGGCATCGCTGGAGGAGAAAAGTTTATTGTGCAAAGCATTCTGTGCGTTATTGTTCTGTTGCATCTCTTTCCTTCCTGTTTAGCTGCTCTTCTTCATACAAATGGGTGACCAACACCACCTTCTGCAGGTTCAAGTATGCCTTGGACACAGAAATCATGCCTGGTATGTGGATGTACGGTGGTGACTTCCCTGACGACGCCTCAGCTATGAAAGCCGCTGGTCTATTCCCCTCCCAAACCTTTGCTTTGATTCACGATTTAACAATATTGTACAGGGCATGAGTTGAGGGCGTTGGCAAGACTTGAGGACTCTGGTACTGTTGGGGAAGGCGTTATGCTGCCCCTTGGTACAATCCCTCACACTGCCTCTCTGCTCTTTTTGAGGTCTTCTGAAAGATCCCTTCTTCTCGTGTCTTCACATCTGCCCACAGAAACGCTGGTGGATTACCGTGGCTTTCGTTTGTTGGCTGTCTCTGTGCTCCCTGTCTCACGCAAGACGATATGCTATGGGTACGACCCCCTTGGTTGCTTCACATTGGCCCACAGCTGGGTCTTCTCAGTGATGACATGTTCCCCTTTCTGCATCTCTTTCTTCTCTGCTTTCTCACTGTGGATCTTTTTGAAGTTCCCACGATGGCGGCCGTACTGTACACGCCGACTACGCAGCTTTCAATCGCAAGCTTAAGGACATATTCACACGGCTCAACCTCAAAGGCCACAGAGTCAAGTGCAAGGCGCTCTATGGGCCCGGAGGCACTTCATTCCCTCCTACCTTCAAACCTATCCATCTTGGTCAACATTTAACATTTACAATCTTCTCTCCCTTCCCCGTGTCTGTTCGACAGACATCGAAGGCCATTGGGGTGCTGATGGAAAGCTTTATTTGCTTGATTTTTCTAGACTCTACCCCCCAGAGAGCGTTGAGCAGACTAAGCACCTTTTCCCTCGGAATCCATCCTCGAACCGTGCCCTCTTCTACAAGATGCTGCGCCCTGGTACGAATAAAGCCTAGAGAAACAACATAATTGAAACTTGATGTGAAAGAGAAGAGAAGAGAAGAGAAGAGAAATACCGCCTTGTTTTGACGCTATGATGATTACAGAGTTGGTGTCCTCGTACATGAAACCTCTGTGCAGCGACGCCTTCTCTTTGTGGCTCAAGGGCGATGCTCAAGCAAAGGTAAAATAAGAAGTATTGATGAGATAAATTGCAATAATATTGCCCAGTGTCGTGACTCTTTGGTTGTGTGTGTTTGTTGTTAGGAGCACAATGACGAAGTGAGAAATTGCACCACATGGCTCATTGAGGGCATTGTGCCCGATCTTGCTCTTGAAACTGTCTTTCGCTGCCTTAAGCTCAAAGACGATCCCCTCAATAAGGACGCAAAGGCAAATATGCAATTCTTTTGTGACTCAATTCATTCATCTTATTTTTTTATCTTTAATCTGAAGTCACGTTGATTCATCTCTTTTATTTTCTCTCTCTCTCACAGGCGCTGTCCGTGCAACACTTGCACAACCACTTGATGCATACTCTTCACCGCATGCACACGTGTGGAGTCAACATGAGGTATTTAGGGCAGTTGAGGCACATTCTTGGTATGAAAAGTAAAGATTATGATCTTCACACATTGGGCACTATAGACACCGTGTACAATGGGATTCTCTTTACGGAGGTCTATCCCTTCTTCTCCTGCAGTAGCATCAATTGTTTGCTTAACAAAATCTCGTAATGGAGCGGATACAGATGGCAGCTCGAGTGGCCAAGAACATGATTAGAGCCCTTCTCAGACAGAAGATGAACGAACTCAAAGTGCCGTCCAGTGAGCCATACAGGTATTTCCTTATTTTTCTTCATCATATCGTCTTTTCTTTACTTGCAGCACAGCACTATCTGATTTTTTGTTCCACAGGCAATTGGTATTAAATTTATTTAATCTATTTTCGGGTCACTCCATGGCCTCACATAAGTTTTGGAATGCCAACAAACCTCCCACTCTCAACAAGAGCCCTAGGGGTAAGCCTCTCCGCCTCTCTGCTCTTTTGTAGGTGCCATTATTATTAATCAATCTTATTCAGGGAAAATACCAGAAGCGACGGAAGGCGGGAATGCTGGTTGTGATGAAAGCACAGATGCCAATGCAGCTAAAGAAGAGAGCGAGAATTTGGAATCAGATGAAGGGCGTTCTCTTGAGTATTTTATTCATCACCAAACAGCGAGGCTTCAGAAAATGCGCCGCCTCAAACGCATGCCCCATGCCACTCGCCGGCGACCCTCTAAAAAAAAAGGTAATTCCCTCTTTCTGTGCCCGCCTTTTCTTTTCCATTTTCTTTCTTTGTCTTTTCGTTTTCTCCTTTCCTCTTCAAGCTGCTTATTGCCATCCTTTTAAGCAGTGACCCCATACTTACACAGGCAACAGAAGCAACCAAGCCTCATTCCCTTCATCAACCAAGTAATATTCCTTCCAAATGTTGTTTACCAGTTGTCGTCTTTTAATGTACTTTTCCATTTAGCACCCAAGAGACAAATTTACGAGGGACGATGACTACTGTAAAAACGAAACCGCAGACACAACAGATGAAATTGGTGTGTTGAAATGTCCACCCCCTTACTTCCTCGTTTTCTGTCAACTAACACACTGCCTAAAGCTGCCGAGAAATCGGGGCAAGGAATGAATTATGAAGATTTGTTCAATGATGACCTTCTCCTGGAAAACCTCATGCCCATGAAATGTGCCATCAGGTATGACCGAAGTCAGTTCCATCACCATTTTGTCTTCTTTTGTTATTGGCATTGATTGATAGACTTTTATTGTGATGGATACCAGGGCCAAGTTCGGGTCCAAAGCACTGACTACTGAGGAATGGGAATCAACTTCTCGCTCCAAGCCTTTATTTTTTCAAGGCAAGTAGCACAATGGGCAAAATAAAAAAACGTAGTGGAATGTACTCACTCATTGTTGTGTATCATGCATTATGCAGGTTTATTTTTTAGAAGAGTGTGTGAGATGTTGGGAATTGTGATGGCCAGTGCACCCCAAATCTTTGAAGATGTAAATTATCTCAATCGCACCATGCAACCAAACAAATTCGAATTTTTGGGTAAATGTCCCCTTTTCTCATGTATCTGATGAGTACGGTATATATTTGCATCTCTTTCTAATGGTAATATGGTGTTATTCTCAGATCCTCATCTTTTGGACCTGGCAGTGCACGTGAAGCACATGCACCTCGTGGCCAGCTGCGAGGGCATGACTCTATGGCTCAAGAGCGAAAAATTAATTGAAGAGAAAGTTTTGTTGACTGATGAGGAGATCAAGAAATGTGAATTGTTGCTTATCTTCGCCAAGGAAAAGTTTGAGTTTGCTTTACGAAGCATCACCGACAGTGTGCAAACGCTGCTTCATTTGGGCAAAGTGGAGAACTTCTTGGCTGTATATTGGAAAAACCTTAACAGCACACAGCAACTTTCTGATGTCAATCTCAATGCGAATACAGATAAACAGCAAATGAAAAGGTATTTCTTTGAGCTCTCTGCGAAGCATTATGAGCAAGCCCTCAATATCTTGCAGAAGAGGGAAAAAATCATGCAAGGAAGGAAAGACAAGAGCAACAAAGCAAGGATCAACAAAGAGCTGTGCCAAGTGATGACCCAGATGGCGAGCTGTCTCTGCGAATGGTCTATGGCTCTACAGGCAGATCTGTTCTCTATTCCCTCTCAAGCCATATTGTATGATAGAAAGAAGAAATGGGAGAGAGCGTGGGATCTCATTCAAGAGGGGCTTGTAAGGTGGCCGCGGGAACTGAAGCTTAAATTTGAAAAAGAAGTGGAAAACATGATGAGTGGTCACCTGTCCGCATACTATCACATAAGAAAGAATTGTAAGCTATTCAATTACATCAAAGCAGGCAGAGTAGGCATGATCATATCAATCATCATCAAGATAGAAGGCATACGCATAGTCAACGAGCGCATGCAGCGAGGAAAATATCAAATTACTGAAAACGGAGAGGTATTCTCTCTCTCTCTCTCTCTCTCTGACAGTGGGTCCTGACAGGAACGAATATTGAGTTGATTATTAAAATCATAATTTACTTTCCCAAGCAGGAAAAGAAGGAAGAGGAAGTAGAGGAAGAAGAGGAGGAGGAAGAAGAGGAAGAAGAGGAAGAAATAAAAGAAATTGTGGAAACCAAAGAAGAGGAAGGTGAAGATACAAAAGAATCTGTTGGTGGAGTACAGATGTATATGCCTTATGACGAAAAACTCGAATCCTTAACTCCAAAGGAGAACACTAGAGAACTACAAAGGAAAAGCAGTAAATCCCCAGAAGATAAAACGGACAAGAAGGCCAAGAAAAAGGAGAAAAAGAAAAAGAAAAAGAAAAAGAGCAAGGACAATACAAAAAAAGATGCCACAGCAGAAACAAACAGTGCAGAGGGAGAAAAAAGGGAAGAAAAGGACAGCGAATGGCTGGAAGGCTCCATCGATGTGCTAAAGGGCGGATGCAGTGACCAAATGGAAAAAATAAAGCAGGAGCAAGCAAGGCGAAGGCCGCAAACTGACAAGGCCAAATCATCTACTGAGGTAACATTTGACACGCTTTCTGCCTTTGTTTCTCTATTGATCTTTGATTGGTTTCAAGTATTGATTTCTTAGCCACTGTATTATAGAATAAAGCAAGGAGAAAAAGCGCGAGGCCTGAACTAGAAAAAAGCTCTTTATTGGAACAGCTGGCAACCGGATCAGCATCCTCCACCGCGGGCACTGTGGCTTCTACCTCAGCAGCCTCACTTTTACCAACCACCACCACAAGCACTGCCAATAACAACAATAGTGGAGCGCAGAGAAGTTTGAAGAGAAGCATCTCCTCTCGTGACACCAAGAACGAACCAGAGAAGGTATTGTGTTCATTAAGCAAACAGGCAGTTAGTTGCAGCCAAGTCTAAGTACTTATGGTTGGTTGTGGGGTTCCAAAGCTTGATATTGATGACAAACGGTCTAAGAAGGGGAAAACTGATCGGCGTGGTACCAGCGATAAGAAAGATAAATGTGACAAGAAAAATAAGAACTCAAAGACGTTTATGTTTGCCATCAAGGCTGCTGTTGGGCTTGCACGCAAAGACAAGTACAATGACAGCGACAAGGAAAAAGATAGTGACAGGGAAGAAGAAAAGGAAAGCGAGGAGAAGGAAGAAGAGAGAGGAAATCCAAAAAGGTGAATATGTTCCTTCTCTCTGTTAGCAGACTTACCTTAACGAATATTCCTCAGCCTTCTTATCATTTTTTTTTTGCTCTTCTTCCGCTAGGACGCAATCAGGAGAGCGATATAGCGTTGACAATAGCAGCCATTTTGGCAGCCTTCGGAGGTTGAGCTATGATTGCAAGTTTCCTCCACTTAACGACTTTAGCCCCCACGACGACGACAACAAGGACCTAATGGGCAGTTTAAGGAAGAAAAGTCACCATAAAAAGTCTCCTTTACACTCGCTGAGTTTTGATGGCACTGCAGAAAAAGACAAACCTTCCTTGGAAGTGGACAAATCCAGCTTTGCATACAAATTTATGCAAGAAGTTTTAAGGCAAGAGAAGGAGGAAGAGGAAGCCCGAGAGCGGCAAAGAGGAAAAGAAGTTGAAGGAGAAAGGTGGCCAGGCGACAAGTGGATGGGCAAGGAAGTACTTATCATGTGCCATTCAACCAACAAGTATCTCTGTTCCCGCCCAGATGGGTCTATCTATGCCAGGCATGATGAAACTCCTCCCTCTTCCTCTTTCTCTGTCTAACAATGTATTATTATAGCCCTTCCTTGTGCATAGACTGCATATGGACGATGGATAAACACCAGGCAGTGCACCTTCCTCTTAGTAGCAAAGTTCCTCCTTCCCCACCTGTTACACAAAGAAATAAGATTTCCAGCCCCAAAACCAAGTAAGCACCATAAATCCTCACTTAGTGTGTTGAAGTTGTTTCCTGTTGTGACCTTCGATTGTCATGCTTCAGGGAGAATCCGATGGAGGACAATTCAATGACGATCATATTGAGGAGTATGTATGGCAAGTATTTATGCCTTGAAGACAAGATTAAGGGTATTCCTACAGCTATTTTTTGCAGGTGTGTTCCCCCTTACATCCTGTGCCTCGGGTCCTATCTGTTTTTCTTTTCTTTTCTTTTTGCTTTCAGCGAGGGTATGCATCTCCTCTTTTCTCACATTCTTTTAACTTGTTGGCAGATTGTCTGACGAATGTAAATGGGAGTTTGCGGAAGTAAAGGGCCTAAATGACGTTTTCACTTTCAAATCCCTCCTTAACAATAAATGGTAACTACAAACCTTAGTCTTATCCGGTAGTGTATTAAAAATCCCACTTAATATTATGTGGTGCAGGTTGACGAACCACAACAAGAAGGTGCTAGTAAACAAAGACCAAACAAGCAAATCAGAATGGTGGAGCATTAGATCTGCTAATGCCAACAGGTTAGCACTTTACTTTTTAATGAAGCTATTGCAATTACTGAGAATTAGTACTATCACAGGGTGTTCATTCGCTCTGTAAAATACGGAAAATATCTGCGGGCAAGCAGAGAGCCTGTGCAACCACCCATGAATGCTAAAGGTAAACTCATTAAACGGACTTTCTTCCTTGGAATCTGTACTACTGACACGCGTCATGATTCTGTGTTGAAGGTTCTGGACCGAACAGCGGGTCAAACCTACCAAGTGGACAAAAGAAGGGGAAGATCGTTGCATTTACTCCTTCCCACATTTATGATACCTGGTGGATAGAACCTCACCCACAGGACCCCAATAGGTAATACTTCATAAAAATATGGACTCTTTAGTAGAAGCCCCTTTAGAAAATACATAAAGGAGACTAGATGTCTTAAGACGTGACGCTTCAATTGGTTTTAGGATTGCACTGCGTTGTTATGACGGAACCTATCTGTGCCACTCCACCAAAGTTTCTACACACGGAAGGTGAGCCTCGCCAACTCCTTCCCTCACATCTCCTTTATAAAAATGATTGTAGTAATAACTTTTGTTTATTATGCTCAACAGTGGAACCAACAGCGGCAGTGATGAGGACAAAGAGGGCGGGGATGGACCTCATCTGAAGGTTTTCGCCACCACACCCCAATATTTCTACATCAAATTCCTCCACGTAGAGACTCTTGGGCGATTCCAGGAAGATCTAGAAAACAAGCACCTCCCGATCCACAAAGGCATGACACAACCAACACACGTTCATGTCCTGCAGGATTTTCTTTTTTCTTCTTCTTCTCTCGTTCACTAATTGCATGCTCTGTTACTCCTCTTGTGTATGCAGGATACGCAGCTGTGTTGTCGCCGTTCAGCATAGATGGACGGCGGGACTCGAATACCAATACTACCCGCATGTTTGTGTGTTCCAACGTCGTGGGCGACGTGCTTGTCAGCGATACGTGGCACGAGCCAAACTCTGGAAACTTTTTGATAGAATCAGGTACACAGACCATTCCCCCCACCATATCTTTCCACCGTTTTAGAAACTCAAGTCCTTTTTGTTAAAAACAAAAAAAAAATAGATAAGGCAAAGGAATGGTTCATAAGGTGGTATCAGCCCAAGTGGCCCTCTATTCTTGCACAACTGTATGCAGAATTAGAGAACATGCACCAGACAGTGTCGCCTTCGTATGCAGGCACTGTTGCTGCTGGAAGCAGCACGAGTGCCAGTAATAGTAATAGTAGTAATAGTAATTCCAATGTGAGTGCCAGCCTCTCGTACAGCGTGGGCGGAGGCACTGGTGTGGGCATTTCCAGTGGCCAGCAGCCGGTCACTCTGATATCACAGCTCCACTCCCTCTTGCTGGACATGTGTGACAAATCTCAATACAACGTCACCCTCTACTAAGTTTTTTGTTTTTACAACAATAAGGGGAGTGTGGCAGTGGCCATTCTGATGAGCTGTGCTTCGAGGCCTGCGTGTTTCTTCTGCAGAACTTGGACCTTTAATATTTATTCAAACGAACTGTTGTAGTGTTGTGTTAGTTTCTTGAATTTTTGTTTTCTTTCAGTATTAATTATTAATTTTTAAAGAGCTGTATTATGATAATTAACTTATTATATAGATAACAAGTTGTTATGATTAATTGTTGTTGTTTTAAGCATTGCTTGTAGTGAAAAGAATGGGGGAAGAATGGTTTGTTAACATGTTTGGAAAAATGAGTCTTGTGGTGAAAAGGCGAAGTAATATTAATAATAATAATTATAACAAACAAAAAAAGAGGGAATTGTTTGTTCTTGTGGTTTGGCGTTTGACTTTCCCTCTTTTTTTGTTCAAACACAAAACACAAAACAAATACAACAGCAGCAGCACACTATTGTGAGATTCTGTTCTGTTGTTTGTAACCCTTTTATTGTTGAAAATTCCTTTGTAAAACATAAGCACAAGCAGTATAATGGAACGCAGCAGCAGCAGCAATGCTGTAGCGCAACAGGAGGGAGTTCCATTGCAGCAACAAGACACTGTGGCAGCAAAAGGTTCTAAGCTCGGCACATGGAACCCGTTGTCTGGCATCTATGGGTGGTGGGGCGGCAGCAACAGCAACAACAACAAAACTCAGAGTCAGAAAGACACAAACCAGGAACTTTCAACTTCCTCCTCAAGCATTCTCTCATCAGAGGTGAACCCTTTGTTCTTCCCCCCTCCCTCTACATTAATGTACCAATGATTACGATAATTACATACAGGTCACAGTCACCACTGGGGGCAGCAATGAACTCCAACAGGTCTCTTCAGATCAAAGGTTCTCCTCCTCTCTGCACTCTCCTGCACCCTCTCTAATCTTTCACTGTTTGGTCTATTTTGATGTTTGTTCACCAGTGAGACCCAATTCAAGAAGAAGGAAACAGACGGAGAGGAAGGAGCGGCTATACAGTTGGAACAGCAACAGCAGCAACAGGGGGTCCAGAAGATGTTGGACATCTTTCAACGGCCACTGTGGTGGCCAACCAACCTGGGCATCCAGAACAAATTGCAAGACCTCAAATACGTTTTTATATCCAAGCAAACGTACATCACTTCTCTCTCTGCTCTCTCTGCTCTTTCGCTAACCATCCATCCCTCGGCTCTCTTGTGCCTGTTTGGCTATCTTTCAGAGACCAGACGCTGGCTGAGATATCTTGCCTCTTCACCAAGTTCTTTTCAGACACCAGCCTTAGCAAGGCCGACTTTTTCGTTGGCCTCATGCTCGTCGATGGCATTCCTCCCTTCCATCAATAATTGCCTTTCATCTAAAATCTCTGATTCTCTTCATCATTTCTGATTGCAGCACACCACATGAGGCACCGCATCAGAACACAGATTCCCATTGAACAGGTCAGTTGCCATTGTCTCTGATATTGACATATTCACTAAAGTCTTTTGCTCTTTCCCTTATTCAGGAGGAGTTGGAAGAGGCCTATCACTTTATGAGATTTGCTACTGCTGTTTATGGTTGGCAGCTTATATACGGCTACAACTTCAAGGTAGGGTTAACAAACATTAGTAAGGAACAACTCTTATGAGTTAAACTAAATAATTCAATTGTATGCTCTACTACCCCCAGGAGAAATCAAGAGGCCTTTACAGAGGTCTTTCGCAACGAGAAGCCATCAATCCACAGGTGGGTTTCAATCTCTCTGCTCTCTGCTCTCTCTTGGACTTCCTTATATCATGATGGTGGTGCTTAAGGTTATTTGATTTCACCTTCACAACAGGTGCTAGCAGAACACACAGGTGTTGGGCTGGAGGACATTATCACCCAGCAATGGACGTCCACTGCCTTCGATCCTGGTAAGGCCTCCCTATTTTTTACCTCATTAGCTTGCACATGTATGTCCACTTGAGAGGACAACGAGAATGTGACAAATGGTATTAACCTTGTTGTATTGCAAGGCCATTATGTTGTGTTGGACCACGCTAGCCAGAGCATAGTAGTGGCCTTCAGGGGCACATTTCACATCAAGGACGCACTAACGGACCTTGTTGCAACCTATGAGCCATTTTTGGATGGCTTTGCCCACTGGTATTCACCTTACAAAGTTGTGTAAAAAGATGTAAAAGATTCTCATGTCACTATGATGAACAGCGGAATGCTTCGTACGGCTTTAAATAAGCAAGCCATAGTTGAGCCGTATGTCGTTGAGCTGCTGAAGGTACAATCATACGCGAATGCACAGGAAACTGTTGCCTACGGAACAAGGGGCCACCAAAGAATCTAACCAGCGTCCTTCTTTTAATACTATTTTACCTTTAAGAATTGGAAGGATTACCGAGTTGTAATTGTTGGTCATAGCTTGGGCGCCGGTACTGCCGCCCTAGTTGCTATACTGCTTCGCCAAAGTAAGCCACCACGCTCACTTTGAATATTCCAGATGTGGCTTCTCTTACATTTACTGATAAATATTTTTCCTCTATAGAGTATCCAGACATGCTGATCCATTGCCATGCTTATGCCACTCCATGCGTGCTCTCACTCAATTTAGCATCACAATTTAAAGACCTCATCACTACGTAACTTATTTTAGCCCTTCTTTGATGCTTCATCCACCAACGACAACCAGTTCCTCCTCTAAGCCCTTGTGTTTGTTTCCTATTCCACCAGTTATGTTGTTGGTGACGATATCGTTTCTCGCCTCTCCTATGGTTCCATGGAGGAGCTTAAACACACAATAGAGATAATGGTAACCCAACAGGACAGCCAAGTTAAGAGACTCTTCCAAGTTGTTGCCGCAGGTTGGTTCAAATACTCATAACATCACATTTATTCCTACAGTAACCACTCTGCTCTCTCAAGGAAATACTCTTGGAAAGACTCTTACGAAGAAGATGGAAGAGATGCTTAACTGCCCAGCAACACCCGACCTGCAACAAGTGATAGAGAAGAAGATCACAGAAAAAGAGCTTCCTGAAAAATTGTATCCTCCAGGCAAGATTATACACATGTATTTGGCCAAGCATCAACAGCAGAGCCAAGAGGAAGTGAGTGTCTGTGTGGAATCCACTAGCATACAAGAGATGGCTCAAGAGGATCATGAAGACGTCCAAAGAACTGATGATTCAGCAGCAGAAAAGAAGCAAAAGGAGGAATACAATGTGGAAGAGTCGGCGCCCTCTCTCTTTTGTGAGGTCGTCATTAGCCACAGAATGTTCAGTGACCACATGCCTGATCTCTATGAGAATGTTTTGAGGCACCTTGCCAAGGACAAGACCTGGATTCCTCCAAAGCAAAGCCCAGGCAGGGCGCAAGGGGGAGAATGAACAAGCAAACTAAAATATAGAAACAATTTTTTTTTAAATATAGAGTTGTTGATGTTGCACTTCAAATTGTCATGATCTGATTTTCCATTAAAATAAATAAAATAAATAAAATCAGGTCTCTTCGGTGAATATTAATATGACCCCAGTATGTGTCAGGAATGATCTAGAAGATCTCTACCCCCTTAACAACTTAGTGCGCCACCTTAACGCAGTACTCAGGGGCTCTGCAACCAGAGAAAGAGCAACCAAATTTTTGATTTTTGATTGGCTGTTTGAATGTATCAAACCGACAGACCTGTTGTCTACCCTCAATTTCGCGTTGTCCCCGACCAGCTGCCAGACAATAACCGGGAAATAACATATCCATAGAAACCGTGTTCGTTCTCATGGTGGATCTCATTAATAAGATTGGGTGTCGACATCTTCCGAGCGAACTCTGAACGACCAATCGGATGGCCTCGAAATGACTTTCCGCGCTTCCGATTGGTGTTATCAAGATTCGGTTGGAGCTTAACACGGGTGACCTCAACCCACTCTGGAGAGCACCGCTCGTCTCTAATAGACATATCACTACAACCAAAGAGAGTGTACAGTGTATTGGCACGTTGATATCTTGGTCTCCTCCAAAGTCCTGCTCCCACCTTCTTCTTCTGTCCGACGGTTCTTTATTCCCAACTCAGTTGAGAGGAAGACCACTCATCACTTCCTTTTAGATACCGAGATAGATACATTTGTAAAGTCTATTAAAATGAAACAACAACAGCAACTATTAGTCTCTGCTCTCCCCGGGCTGGTCTCTTTTGCCCTCTCTCTTGTTGCCAGCCTCTGCTTGTTCTGCATGCTCATTCGAGGAGCTTCAGCCCAAGAAGTGGGAGGCATTCATTCTGTGCAGCCTGACCTGCCAACGGACAGCCGGCCTCAGAATTTAGTTCTCTTCCAGAATGGCTCTCTCATCATAGACATGGGCGACCGCCAGATAGAAAACACCCAGATCACCCAAATTACAGTCAAGGGCCTGTTCAATCTCTTTGCCTACTGTATGTGCCACCCCATACCCCATACGAGAGTCGCATACCCCCACCACCATTTCTTGCCCAAAGGGTTGTATTAATTTGATCAGCGGCCAGCCAGAATTCAAATAGCCACTGACAGCGGCCAATCAAAATCATATCTAACTTATGTTGCAGGTTTTTAACAACTGTTTTCTTTCTTTCTCTCACCATTAAAAGCTTACGCTGTGCGTCTGCTGCACGGTAATGTGCCCTTGTTCTGGGCCATACGAGCCAACAAGGAGCGCGATGGCGTCGACTTCACAGCTCTGTCTAAAAGGGTAATTTTTTTCTTGTGTTTTACGGAACATCATAGCACACTGGGATGACCATACTGATGGACTCTTAACAGGTGCACCCTTTGGGAAACTTTGATTCTGGGGGTGCTGGAGTTTGGGGCAGTACCAACGAGGCACGGAACAGCTTCCGCGGAGGACCTCTTCTGGTCCGCCGCTCAGAGGCAGCTGCTGCACTCCAAATTCTAAGTGACATGTATGTTGCCTTTCTCCTATTTCTTTATCTGCCACCTTTTTCCATTCTAAACAAATGGTCTCTGAATCTCTGTCTTTTAATTCTCATCAATTCAGGAAAGCTGCTCAGAGTGGCCCAGGGAGAGCATTTAGCATCGTTGTCTATCAGCTAAATGAAGACACAGACATAGACATAAGACATACTCTTCTCCATAAGGTGGGTACAATTTAATCGACAGTGTATGCTGAAAAGTATCATGGACAAGAATCTAACTGATGTTGGGGAATGCATTTCTTTAGCCACATGTGTTCGTATCAACAGTGAGTGGGGATGTAACAAATTGGGGTCCACAAGCAGACCTTCTCGCGTGGGCAGGCTTCATCGAAGGCCCTCTCTCTGCAGGCGGGCACTACGAACTCGTTGATGATTCAAATGCCATAGGTACTCAAACAATTCACTACCACTTCTCTCTGCTCTGTTTTCTCGCACACGTGTTTTACCCTGCCTCAGGCTAATCTTTTGTCCATTATTTTTACTTACAAAGAGAGCATTTCCGAAGCCACATGCCACACAATGTTTAGCGAACCTCACGTTATTTACGCTCAATCCACACAGGTAACACACACCCTCTCAACACAATGTCATATCGGGAGGGAAAGGAAGAGAGAACAAGGAAAGGAAGCACACTCACATGGGATTATTTTGTTGAATGGTAATCCAGGACTGCCCAAGGTGCATACCTCACGTCCCGCTCTACAGAGATGCGCTCTTTAAATTCATCAAGTCTGGAGGCAACTTCTTGGCCCAGTGTGCTGGTGTGCCTTCTTATGAGAACTCTTATTGGAATTCTCAGTACCACCCCGAGTCAATCACCCCAGGTCAGTTCGCAACCTTCACTTCTTACAATATATTTATTGCTGATGTTTCAATATCTTCAGGAGCTTTTCTCAGCGCTCATGGTATTAAAGGTCTCGGCAACACAGGCAACGAATGGGGCGGTATAAGGTAACATTAAACTGCAACAAAAGAGAGTGTTAACTAGGTATACGTGCGCAATCCTACTCTTGCCTAATTTTTCTTATCTCATATAGTCGCAGCAACCTGATAGCAGTACCCAATCCTGATCTACCTTTTGTACAATTCGTCGGAGATATCTCTGGAGACGAGCCCGGCACTGTCTCTGAGTTTTATTTATTGGGCGACGGAGACGAGAATAGTATTTCTTTCTGCTCTTTTTACAACGCTAATTGTTGAGTCTAACCTGTCCTTCAATCTTTCTACCATTTATAGACTTGTTCATCAATAATGGCCACTCTCTGTTTCAAAACTCGTTAACTGGGTGGAACTTCCGCGCCACAGAACTAAATAAGACATGTACTCTACCCACTCGACTCTCTGCTCTCTGCTCTCTGCTCTCTGCTCTCGAAATGACCATACCACACATGCAGGTTCTGTATGTGGAGATGCTTCGGCGAATGTGTTGCCAAACAATCGTACAGCCTTAATTGCTACAGGGTCTAAGATATCCGACCTGGACATTGGTGGTATGGCATTCTATCTGAGCAGCCACAGCTGGTTCACTGCCAATAACGCCGCATCGAATAGCGCCACCGCCTCGGGAAAAAATGAATATGCATCCCTTTATAATGGTTAGAACTCCTAACGTTTCTAGCCTCTGGATGGAATTAGAGCTAAATTTCAAATGGATGTTGTTAACAATAGGAAGGAGAGCATTCTTTAATGCCATTTTAACCCCTGCAACACGTCCCGCCAACTGCAGTCTGTCTCTGTGTCCTGACAACTTCGTCTGCCCATCAGCACCTCTCTTGGGCACTTGCCAAACCTGCCAGTGCATCGGCAACGAGGTTTGTTATCGACTCCCATTTCGGGAACGGAGAGTTAGCTAATCTGAAACAAAATAGGAAGTGATATCGAGCAACGTCTCAATGTGTGGATCCTGCCAGATATGTCAACCAGACGCTACAGGTGAGGTGGCTTGTAGTTTATTCTGAACCATTTTGCCGAAGTCCTAAATCCTTTCTGTAAACATAGGCAAATCCAACTGTGCTACTTCTCCAGAAGAGCTGGCATGCAAAAACAACTCTAGAAGTATCTGGCACAGCAACAACTGCACATGCCAAACATGTCCAGATGACTGTGGAGCCTGTCGAAGCTGTTTAAACGGTTTACATTTACCATTTCCTTCTGAACGCCTACACAACCAGACACTAAATCTTTTGACC
>CDFI01098830.1:0-16600 GCA_000826405.1 Acanthamoeba divionensis | reverse complement strand
CAGCAGTCTCTGATTTATAAAAACAGACTTTTCTCGCCATGTCTGAAGCCTATGCGAGGTTTAGTCAGTATGAGTACAGGGCCAATTCTAATCTTGTGCTCACTGTCGAGAACAGACAGCGCATAACCGAGCCCACAGGAGAGCCTGAATCACTTTCAGGGCGCATCAAAACAGCTGAATTTGGAGATCGAGCAAGGCCAGACAAGGTGCCCGCAGAATTGCGCAGCCGCATCGAGAAGATACGCAAGAGAAAGAGGGCTGAAAAAGAGCCAACTGCGAAAAAGACCAGGCATGGAAAACCTGAGGACGTCTTGAGTGTTGCTGATATTTATGAAGGCTATCGACCCAAGACAAAGGAAACCCAGGCAGCCTACGAAGAACTGCTGACCAATGTGCAGCAGGTTATGGGCGACCAGCCAGCTGACGTCCTTCGTGATGCGGCCAACGAGGTTTTGGCGGTACTAAAGGACGAGTCTGTACAAGGAAATGACAAGAAGAAGAGAGCAGAAGATGTGTTAAGTGTAATGAGCCAAGATCGATTCACAAAATTAGTTGAAATAGGGAAACGAATTAATGATTTTAGTGAAGAGGGGGATGTGGCCGGAAGGGATGAGCTTGATGAAAAGCATGGTGTGTCTGTTGTTTTTGATGAGAGCGAATCAGATGAGGATGATTTTGAAGATGTTCTACGCGACGAAGAGAGTGATGAAGATGAAGGAGAGGAAGCACACATGGTGGACACCCTAGAGGCACGGGACGTTGAGTTGTCAGATGAAGAGTCCGAGGCCGCGGATCAGCTGGATCTTGACGTGAAAAAAATCGATGCCTTCTGGCTGCAAAGAGAACTTGGTAAGTTCTTCAAGGACGCTCACAGCTCTCAGCAAATGGCTGAAGAGGTAATGGAGATATTAGAAGATAAACAAGCCGATCAGAGGCACACTGAAAATAGGCTTGTGCAACTCTTGGACTATGAAAAGTTTGATTTGATCAAGCTCCTTCTGCGCAACCGCTGGAAGGTTGTCTACTGCGTGCGGCTCGCTCGCGCGCAGGACGACGCCGAGCGTGAGCTCGTTGAGGAAGAAATGAAGTCCTCTCGCGCTTTGAGGGCCATCTTGGACGCTTTGCACAAAAAGTCTAGCACGGCCGAGAAGACCAAGGATCTAGAGAGATCTATCAGGAAGGAGGCTAGGAGCCTTGGTGGACTTAGGAAGAGAACCAAAGCGGATGATGTGTATGAGGGCGAAGGCAAGGCACCCAAACAGACCCTCGATCTGGAATCACTCACGTTTGCTCAAGGGGGTAAGACTAGCAATTCCATTACTGTTCCTCCCTCCTTTTTTGTTTCCGTAGTTCTTGGGTAACATTTTTTTTTCATGTGCGACATTTCAGGACATTTAATGAGCAACAAGCAATGTAAGCTGCCACCTGGCTCATTTCGTGTCCAGAAGAAGGGCTTTGAAGAGGTGTCTGTACCCGCGCTGAAGCCGCCAACAATCGATCATGGTGACCTCATACCAATTAGTGACTTGCCTGATTGGGCTCAAGATGCCTTTAAGAGGGATCCTGACATGAAGAGTCTGAACCCTGTACAGAGCAAAGTTTTCCCTGTCGCTTTCAAGACTCATGAGAATCTCTTGCTTTGTGCCCCTACTGGCGCTGGTAAGACTGTTGTTGCGCTCTTAGCAATGCTGCACGAGATTGGACTGAACAGAAACGAAAACGGGGAGATTAACTTGGAAAATTTCAAGATAGTGTACATTGCACCCATGAAATCTCTTGTACACGAAATGGTGATCGACTTCCAAGAAAGACTGAAGGGATATGGCATTATTGTGCGCGAGCTCAGTGGTGATGTAAATTTGACCAAGGCTCAGATCAGCGAGACGCAAGTAATCATCACAACTCCTGAAAAGTGGGACATCATCACACGCAAAAGCGGAGATAGAACTTATACCCAGCTTGTGAGGCTAATCATTTTTGACGAGATTCACTTGCTTCACGACGAACGAGGTCCTGTTCTTGAATCAATTGTTGCCAGAACCATTCGCCAGATAGAAATGACACAAGAAATGACACGTCTCGTTGGCCTCAGTGCCACTTTGCCTAACTACGAGGATGTTGCAGTCTTTCTCAGAGTTGACAGAGAAAAAGCCCTGTTCACCTTCGACAACAGTTACCGCCCTGTGCCTCTTGAGCAGCAGTATATTGCGATTTCGGAAAGGAAAGCTTTGAAGAGATTCCAGTTGATGAACGAAATTTGCTACGAGAAGGTCATGAAACAGGCTGGAGAGCATCAATGCCTCATCTTTGTGCATTCTCGTAAAGAAACTGGAAAGACAGCAAGGGCACTAAGAGATATGGCCATGGCCAATGATACCATCGGTAAGTTTCTTGCAGAGCGCAAGGCCAGCAGAGAAATTCTTCAAACAGAAGCTGAAGAATCGACAAAGAACAAGGAATTGCAGGATCTGCTACCCTATGGTTTTGCAGTTCACCACGCTGGCATGACCAAGAGCGACCGTACGCTTGTAGAGGATCTCTTCGTTGATGGCCACATTCAAGTGCTGGTTTCCACTGCCACCCTTGCCTGGGGTGTCAACTTACCCGCGCGCACAGTAATCATCAAGGGAACACAGATATACAATCCAGAGAAAGGCAGGTGGGTTGAGCTGAGCCCGTTGGACGTAATGCAGATGCTAGGCCGTGCAGGTCGTCCTCGTTATGACAAGCTAGGTCAGGGCATCGTTCTTACATCACACGGAGAGCTACAGTACTACTTGTCTTTACTTAACCACCAGTTGCCCATAGAATCGCAATTTATCACAAAACTTGCGGATAATCTCAACGCAGAGATTGTATTGGGCACTGTCCAAAATGCCAAGGAGGCTGCAGACTGGTTGGGATACACTTATCTCTACATCTGTATGCTGCGCAACCCCACCCTCTACGGAATCTCGTGGGATGACATAGAAGAAGACAAATTCTTGGAGCAAAGGAGGGCCGACCTTATTCACACAGCAGCCTCGATATTGGACAAGACCAACCTCATCAGATACGACCGCAAGAACGGTAACTTCCAAGTTACAGATTTGGGTCGAGTCGCCAGCCACTTCTACGTTTCCCATACCACCATAGCCACCTACAACGAACATCTTAAGCCCACCATGAGCGACATTGAACTCTTCAGACTTTTCTCTCTCTCGGATGAGTTTAAATTCATCACCGTCAGAGAAGAGGAGAAGGGAGAGTTGGAGAAACTGCTGTCAAGAGTACCCATTCCTGTCAAGGAGACAATGGAAGAAACTTCAGCAAAGGTTAACGTTCTCCTGCAAGCGTATATCTCACGCTTAAAACTAGATGGGTTTGCATTGGTAAGCGACATGGTCTACGTGACACAGAGTGCTGGTCGTCTCATGCGTGCCATTTTTGAGATTGTATTGAAACGTGGATGGGCAAACCTTGCTCTCAAAGCTCTCAACCTCTGCAAGATGATAGATAAACGAATGTGGGGATCCCAGTCATCACTCAGGCAATTCAAGGCGGCCATCCCCGAGGCAATTATTAAGAAGTTAGAGAGAAAGGATTTCCCCTTTGAAAGACTCTACGATCTCAACAGTCAGGAGATAGGAGAGCTCATTCGGTACCCTGCCCAGGGCAAACCCATCTATAAGCTTATCCACAAGTTCCCCAAGCTTGATTTGTCAGCTTCTGTGCAACCCATCACACGATCTATGCTTCGTGTGGACTTGACCATCACTCCCGACTTCGAGTGGGATGCTGAGTTCCATGGTACTGCAGAGGGTTTTTGGATCATTGTAGAAGATGTGGATGGTGAAGTGGTCCTGCACCACGAATATTTCCTTCTCAAGCAGCGCTTTGCACAGGAAGAACACTACGTCGACTTCACAATTCCATTATATGAACTAATGCCTCCACAGTACTATGTTCGTATTGTATCCGACCGTTGGCTGGGCTCAGAAACATTGCTGCCGATATCCTTCCGTCACCTGATCCTGCCTGAAAAGTATCCACCTCACACCGAGCTTCTGGACCTGCAGCCCCTTCCCGTGTCAGCACTCGAAAGCGCAGCGTACGAGGCTCTCTACGATGCCCATTTCTCCCACTTCAATCCTATTCAGACCCAAGTGTTCAATGCGCTTTACACAAGAGACGACAATGTGCTCCTTGCTGCGCCCACCTCTTCTGGCAAGACAATTTGTGCTGAGTTTGCGATCCTCAAGGTTTTCAATGACAAATCGAGAAAAAATGAGCGCGCACGCATCGTATACGTAGCTCCCATGCAATCTCTGGTCGCCGAACGCTTGCATGATTGGCAGGAAAGATTTGGAAGCAAACTTGGAAAGAGGGTTGTCGAGCTTACCGGTGAGAGCACCACAGATCTCAAGCTTTTGGAGCACGGAGAAATTATTCTTTCCACTCCCGAGAATTGGGACATTATCTCGCGGCGTTGGAACGTACGCAAGAATGTGCAAAACGTGGACTTATTCATAGTAGACGAGCTTCACTTGATTGGAGGTGACAACGGTCCTACGCTGGAGGTGATTGTCTCCCGTATGCGCTATATTTCTTCTCAGATTGAACACAAGACCAGGATCGTAGCCTTGAGTACCTCTATTGCCAATGCCAGGGATTTGAGCGAATGGATTGGCGCGACTACTCATTCGACTTTCAATTTCCATCCCAATGTGAGACCCGTACCGCTGGAAATACACATGCAGGGCTTCGATCACCCGCATTATGGCGCCAGACTGTTGGCCATGAGTAAGCCCACACTGTATGCGGTCTATCACCATGCAGGAGGCGCACACAAGGAGAACGACGCCATGGCCATTGAGGGCGCCGAGGGAACCACCCGCAAGAGGCGTCAGCCTGACGGCAAGCCGGCAATCATATTTGTACCATCAAGAAAGCAGGCTATCGTCACTGCCAAGGACTTACGCACATTTGCGGATTCAATGGAACAGCCCCTGACTTTCCTCCACTGCGAGGTTGCCGACATACAGTCCTATCTGGATGCAGTACAATCAAAAGCCCTCAGAGAATTCCTTCTTGTTGGAATTGGTCTCTACCACTCACAATTAGATCCCAAGGACAAAAAAGTAGTGGAGACTCTCTATAACTCTGGAGCAATCCAGATTGTGATCGCCACTCACGACATGTGCTGGGGTATGCCCATGTATTCTCATCTGACAGTGATCATGGGCACATCTTATTATGAGGGCAGGGAGCACCGGTATACGGACTACCCCATCACTGACCTCTTGCAGATGATGGGCAGAGCGAACAGACCATGTGGCACCCAGCATGCAGTGTGCGTCATACTGTGTCACGCAGCAAAAAAAGAGTTTTATAAGAAGTTTTTGTACGAGCCATTGCCCGTGGAATCTCACATGGACCATTTCCTGCACGATCACATCAATGCGGAGATCGTGTCGGGCACCTTAGAAGACAAGCAAGATGCCGTTGACTATTTGACGTGGACTTTCTTCTACAGAAGACTTACGCAGAATCCCAACTACTACAATCTGACAGGCATTTCGCACCGTCACCTCTCGGATCACTTGTCTGAGCTAGTGGAGAACACTCTCAGTGACTTAGAGAGCTCTCATTGCATTGCCGTTGAACAGGACATAGACTTATCAGCTTTGAACTTGGGCATGATCGCTAGCTACTATTACATCCGCTACACAACTATTGAGCTGTTTGCATCCTCCCTCAAAGTCAATACCAAGCTCAAGGGTCTTATAGAGATACTTTCCTACGCTTCCGAGTACGACAAGGTGGCCCTCAGACATAAAGAAGCCGCCACGCTAGCCAAAGTCGCCAAGCATATGCCCATGAAGATCACTGACACTAAATTCACCGATTCCCACACAAAGGTCAATGTTCTATTGCAATCCCACTTCTCACGCTTCAAACTGCCCACGAGCGACCTGGCGTCTGATCAACACGTTGCATTGAAAGATGCTCCGCGCCTTATCCAGGCTATGGTCGATGTCATCTCTTCTTCGAGCTGGCTCAAGCCCGCCATAGCGGCCATGGAGCTTTCTCAGATGGTGACGCAGGCTTTGTGGGACTCTGACTCTCCACTGAAGCAGCTGCCACATTTTGAACCGGAGGTGATCAAGCGCTGCACAGACAAGGGAGTGGAGAACGTGTTCGACCTGCTGGACCTTGAGGACGACGAAAGGCGTGCGCTGCTCCAAATGACGGCACGACAGCTCGCCGACGTTGCGCGCTTCTGTAATGCCTACCCTAACATCGAGGTCGACTTCCAAATTGAAGGTCAAACGGAGGAAGAGGGCGAAGATGAGGATAGCAGCAGCGGCAAGAAGAAGGGCCCTGCCCGTGTGGCTGCCGGTGAGAACGTCGTGATCAATGTTAACCTTGAGCGCGAGGACGACAGCTCCGGCACTGTTGTGGCACCATTCTTCCCCGACAAAAAGGCAGAGGGGTGGTGGCTTGTCGTTGGTGACCCTAAGGCCAACCTGCTCCTGTCCATCAAACGCCTCACCCTCAAGAAGAGAGCAAAGGTGTCTTTGGACTTTGCTGCGCCAGAGAACCCCGGGCGCTACGATTACACACTCTACTTCATTTCCGATTCGTATGCCGGGTGCGACCAGGAGTACGAATTAAGTCTCGACGTAGGCCCGGCTTCTGCCACCGCCGACGACTCTGATGCTATGCAGACCGAACAACAACAACAACAACAATAGTAGTAGTAGCAGCAGCAGCTAAATTCTGATTTCAGATATCACACAACACGGAGAGAGACTTAAATAATAATATAATTAATTTATTGTTGCTGCAGTCGGTCACCAGTGTGGTTCCCCAACAACAAGTAGTGGGTATGGGTACAAATGGAATATACATTGTTTTTTGGATTTGGGATGGTTAGTTTGGTCAGAGGCCCATTCGCGACGCGAAAAAACACACACACTCAATGCCTGTGGGTGGCCTCGTGGTGCATTTTGTCGATGCACACAGCCAGGGCCAGGTACAGGATGACATCCTGGCCCTGCCCAACTTGCACACTGTAGTCACCTGAGCGAACCACCATGTGTAAATAACTCCGAGAGAGAAGAGAGAGAGAGAGGCCTCTCTGCCTTCTGCAGCAGAAGAACAAATGAAGAGAACACTAAAATACCAGTGGTCATAAAGGCAAGGTTCCGACTGACATGAGCTGTCTTGCGTCCACCAGAGATGAATGTTGTGTCCCAATCGCCCCACGACCCGTCGCACTTAATCACTAGTGTGTGTGTGTGTTGGCACCAAAACATCGCGCCACACTTAGATTCATTTATTTCCTTTTGATCAGCAAAGAAAAAAATGGACGAAACTCAACATACTTGACTTGCGGCAGCCATGGCGGTCGCGTGACAAAGAGGGAGTGGCGACCTTGATCTCATAGTCGGCCACACCGAAGATTGACGTCTGCAGCAATAATAATAATAATCAGCGATTACTCAAATAGAGGGCTGTGAAAAAGAAAAAATGTAGGAGATTGCTGTTGTGCGGGTGTACCCGCGTGATGGAACACATCTTGAACATGTGATGGCGTCTCTGGCAGGTAGACGTGGTTAGCATGCTGTAGATTTTGTACTTTCGTGACATAAATTTGAAGCACTCCTGCAAGAAGATCAGCGGTTCGCCCTGGTGCATTAAACAGAGAAGCATTATGCCAAGTTGAGCGTTAAAAGTATTTCTCCATCCAAGTCTGGTGGTCGTATGGCTTGTGCATGGAGGAGGAATGGTACCTGCATGTTGTAGATTGGCAGTCCCTGAAATGAAACAGTGAAGAGTCGAGCCGCAGAATTTGGAACCACGGCTGACCATCAGGTCCTTTTGGAGGTACGATAAGTCAAAATGGACGAAGAAGATGGATCTACAAAGAAAAAAGATTGCATGTCCGATGAAAATGTGTGATCATCTCACATCAATCTAAAGGGGGAAGAGAATACCCCTTATGGTGGCATCACCGAAGCCCCAGAACTTTTCTCGTAGGTTGAACACCTTCACTTGGTCGTAGGTGAGGGCACGAGAGGAGGACATCTGAGAACCATTGAGCCACACAGTGTGGTTGCTCCGGTGGAAGGTTTGCGAGTGGTGATATTCTTCCCTCATTTTCTGCCGACGCGCCATTTCCGCTTGCCTTTTTCGTTCCTTTTCCTCCCGCTCTCTTGTTATTCTCTATTAGAGGGTAATTTGGATTTAATTAGTTTGTTGTTAAACAGTGCAGCTGAGTTGCAATTTGGGTGGAAGGCATACCGCTGCGAGTATGAAGTCGCCGACCTCCTGCATAGCCTTAGCTATCTCGTGGTCCATCTGCATAAGTGAATGGAACTTGGGGAGGACTAACACCTGGGGTTTCTTCACCAGATCATTGAAATACCTGCTTCCTCCCCAACGTACAACACATAGACAGAGGAAAACATGCTGAAATAGCTGCTAATAATAATAGATGAAAGTCAGAGCGCGATGTGGCCGATGACAATCAAAGCCTGTGATGTGCGCGTGGTGTGGTGTCATGTGTAGGTTCCCTTGTACCGTAACAGTTCTTTTCTTCGTCGGGCCATGTGTTCAGGCTTGGTGTGGTCGGTAAACCACGGCGCCGGAGGAAACTCGGGCAAATTGCAGCCAGTCAGGACACGGCTTGCTGTCAACTGAAAGCCGTGATGAGAACGAGTAAATCATGCGAGATAAGAACATTTTATGTAAGCGTAGTTTTCTAAGGTCTACCTGGTTGTGCAGCTTAAGCAGGTCGCTATATCGCTTGAAGAGTATGTGCTGCACGTTGCCTGCTTGGAAGTGAATCTCGAACATCTTTTGCAGTTGACGGAGAGGAACAAAAGATTAAAAATAAGAAAAAAGAATATGCCATGGGGAGGAAGAGAGAAAGAGATAGAGGATAAAAGAATGACCACGATAGAACGAGGGAGGCGAGAAAGAGACGTACTACGAAAGGCTTCTTGGCGTCGTGCACGATTTCAGCATTGGGAATGGTCACTGTCACTGTCGTTAACGCACCAGCCACGGCTCTGCTGCCTTCATATGGCTGCTGCCCACCGTCATCAATGTACACAACAAATAGTAGAAATCAACAGGAAATACGTACTTTTTGAGGCATGGCCACAGACGGCTCTGAGGACAGAGCGACAGGCACAAGAGGACCAGCAGATGGTGGTAACGCTTCAGGGTGGGCCAAGTAAGCCGCTGAAGTTGAAGAGAGATGTGGAGAGGCAACAAAGTTGTTGGGGCAGAAAGAAGGGGATTGTGCAGGATATGTGAGATAAGCCGATCCTGTTGGAGGTTGATGTACCAGGGGCTGGTTCAGCTGCTGGGATTGTTGAGGTGTTGAGTTGGGGTGCATAATCAGTGGATTGTAGGAGTACTCAACTGCCTGAAAGTAGGCAGGAGAATTTGTAGAGTGAGATATCTCAGACACTGAATCTGATGAAGGCTCAAATGAAGGGGGGTTGTATTGTGGAGGCAGAGTGGCCACGTAGTGCGAAGAAGGTTGTGCCTCCATCTCTCAACAAAAAAAAAATAGTAGTGCCTGTTTGTGAAGGTTAATTTGGGGGGAACGAAAGTTCACAACAACAAACCCTGCCAATGTTCACTTTTTATTTTATATTTCTTTCTTTAATCTCTCTCACACACACACACTAAACTGTGAATTGATCAAAAAAAACAAAGAAGAGCCCCCCCCCCAGAAGAGTCACTTCTCTCTCTCACACACACACACCAGTTAGTTAAATAATACTTTGGTGGAGTTGCAGGCAACAACTCATCACCCACAGGGGAAAAAATCTGATTCCCTTTCTCCTTCTTCTTCTTCATCATCATTGGTCTGAGGAGTCGATGTGGGCGAGGAGGCCTCTGCGTTCTTTGCCGCTGTCAGTGCCAGTGCTTCTCGTACGTGGCCGAGGTCTGCCCCATTTCTTATAAAACTGCAGCCGCCGGCTGTCGCTCTCTGTGCTAGGCCGCCACGACGATGTCTGTCGGTGGTCATTATCATATAGATCAAGCTCCTCTAGCTCCAGCTCCTGTCCCTCCTCACCTCTGAGTAGGGGTACATATGTAAAGTTAAAGAAACAAAGTTGTGAGTGAGGAAAGACAACAACACACAATTCACAGACACACCTTCGTCGGCAGAGGCAACAACAGCAGAGACAAACAGCAAAGAGTAGTGCAAGTGTCACACTGCCGCCAGCAACTCCCCATACCACCAAACGCCCATTTACTGGACACAAGTTGTTGCAGTTAAATGTAATGGTCCCACCTATGTGCAGTCATTGAAATGAAGAAGAAGTTGGTGAGCCCTACCTCGGCATTGCTTCCAGCGGTAGTCAAAGCAGCCTTTGAAAACTTGGCCTTGTGGGCCCAACAAGTTGCCCTCCTTGCACACGGAATCTGACTGCATAGAAGAGAGAGAGAGAAGGCCCAGTCAGACAAAACATAATGGGGAAGCTTGGGGATGGGGCCTGGAGTACCTGGCACCACACACAAGATGAAGAATCTGTACACGTTGAGCAGTTGAATCTGGCCTCACAACTCAATTTACCTGCTTTTCACCCCGCCCCCAAACAAACGTAAAATTGTTTCTTCTGTCCACAAACCACCACACATGCACAAAATTTCTTCACTGAGGAGATACAATGTTAAACCAACCTTCTTGGGCAGAGCTGCTGTTGGTCGGTGCCTGAATTGCAGAACAAGAACTGAAAAGGACCACAAACAGAACTATTGTTGTCCTAAAGGCATGGGCAGCTGGCAACCACTCCATGGCGTACTCGTAATGTTACAATGTGGAAAAAAAAAAAAGCAAAAGCAAAAGCAATTTCCTCACCTGCGCCTTCCTCCCCCCCTGTTTTCCTTATTTTAGTTATTTGTGAAATCAAAGTGTGATATTTGTAATCTGGTTTGGTTGTTTGTTACTAATAATTTGTGGTGTTTACAAGTTACAAAAGGCTAAGGTCATAAGTGGTGGTAGTGCAGTAGTTTTAGTGTTAGTGAAGGTAAGAATCATTCATTCATTCATCAATCAGGTCGGACCTGGTTTGCGAAGGTGGGGAGTCCTCCTGGGCGCGACTGATGAGAAGGTGCTGAAGCTTGGCCAGGTGCATCTTTTCCTTGTGGAGGCTGTCCTGTAAGAGCTTGACCTCTTCCCTAAGCTGTGCCAGCTGCTCCTTCTTTGCCGCCAACAGCTTCATTTTTGCATTCTTTGTCTGGCTCTCATTATTGTCCTCTTTGCGCACATCATCCTCGTCCTCTTCTGGTTGTTGTTGTTGCTTCACCTCATCGCTGACATTGGCATTTGCAACAGAAATGGCATAGGTGCGGCGACGTGACGTGAGCAGCTTATGTACGTCCCCTGACCGATAAAAGACATTGGAGGCAGCCTCCAGTTGCTTCTCCTTCTGCTTGCGCTTGGCCTGCCTCAACCCGTCTTCTTCCTCTTCTTCTTCTTCCTCTTCTTCCTCTTCTCCCTTCTCTTCTTGTGTATTCTTGTTTTTCTTTTTTTGCTGAGCGTAGTCATCGTGGTCACTCTGGACTGCACTTCGATTGCCGAGGCCTTCCTCTGCATCAACGCACGCTACTGTAATGCTGATATCAGGGGTGCTGGTAGTGGAAGTGATTGTGGAGCGGATTGAGATGGAATGTGTGGAGGAGTGTGTGGTAGAGATTGTAGTTGCGTTGGAGAAGGTGGCACCAGTGGGGGATGTGGACAGCACAGCGGCCACCTGTCGTGCACTATTCCTGCAGGAACCCTCTGATAACAGACCTGAGCTATTAAGCCTCAGCTTCCAGTCGTCCACCACCCATTTGCTTCCTGTAGGGCTGCTGGGAACAGTACTCCAAGATGAGGATGATGAGGAAGACACGGAGGAACGGGGAGACGGGGCGAGAGGTAGAGGATGGTTGTGGTCATGGTGACTGATCGTGTTGCGTCGCACAGCTGGCACTGGCAAATCACTGCTGCCATTTAACCCTCGTTCTTCCATCCATTCGACCCAAGACCACTTGTCTTTCTGTTCCTCTGTTCCCTGTTCTTGTTCCTCGGGCAACTGAAGGCGTGTTGCCTCGTTCTCTGCCGGTGGTTGTGGCGAAAGTGGACCTTCGCCTGGTTGTGGGCGAGATTCTGAGCGTGGTTTCTTCTCTTTTTCTACATGCTGTGGCTGCTGCTCACTCTCACTTTCGCTCAACTGTACTTTTTCATTCCCTAAACCACTGCTATTGTCACTCTCACTATCGCTATCATTAGCATTGTGAGGAGATGGGGGAATGTCGGTGTCTGTGGAGGCAGCATTTGAAGGAAGAGAGTGGTGAGGTGTAGTAAGTCGCCTTTGCAGAGATTGTTGTGGAGAGGAAGGAAGAACAGAGAATGAAGAGGAGGTAGTGGGGCTCCAAGAAGGGGAAGAAGAGAGGGGACTCCGCGAGAGGGAAGGTGAGGTTGGGGGCGAGGGGGAGGGGGATGAAGAGGACGAAGCTGGGTTGCTTCCCCCATTGCGCACTTCGCCGGCAACCCAGCCCCCTCTGCGCCTCTTATCTGCAGATACCCACGATGATGACGAGGACATTGAAGAGGAGGCAGCTCTCGCCTCTCCTGGATTTGGGGAACCACCACCTTGTTGTTTTTCTTCCATAGAGTTTAAGGACAACAGGTGGGAAAGAAGCGGTGTGTTGCTTGCTCTGGGGCTTGTAAAACAATGCTAAGCAAAGAGAATTCCTTTTTTCTTCGGCAGCCCAAAATTGTTCTGTTCAGGCCTTTCATTTGTTGTTGCAATATCCGACGACCACATCTGGGCTCAAATGAAACCCTTTTTAATAATAATAATAATAATAATAATAATAATAATCTCCATAAGTCAACCTACCACAGCCCGTTGTCGTCCCGTTTGCCCAATCTGCGTCGTTTGAAAAATTTGACTTTTATTGACCCGCCCCCCTCCAATATGGGATATTTGAATTACGATTGGGCCACGTTCTCACGGGAGTTTCCTCATTCTCCGCTCCCCCCCCATTACTGTGAGTGTTGCTTGACCTATCTCGAGATTGGAAACACATCGTCATCATCTTCATCATGATGAGAACCGCCCACCGCCGCCCCACGTTGTTTTCTTCAGCACAACTTACTTATAGCTTGATTCTGTTGGTGTTTTTATTTGGCCACAGCGTCCATTGTGGCTGGTGGGGTGGGGATGAGGCCCATGGCCACGGCCACGAACATGAGCATGAGCATGAAGAAGAAGTAGAAGACAGCCAGGCCACCAAAATTGTAACTTGTGGCAGTGTACTCAAGCTCAAGCACATTGGCAGTGGCTACCGTCTCCATTCTCATCAGGTACCCCCCTCTTGTAGCTGATGCGTAAAAGGCCTTTTTTTTTAATGGTGATTGGTGGATGCACGCATGAAGGTATCCTATGGAAGTGGCAGTGGACAGCAGTCGGTTACAGCAATTGGTTCGGTTGATGACAACAACAGCTTCTGGATTGTGCGCGGTCCACATAACAAGCGCTGTGTCCAAGGGCACCTCACCTGCAGTCCTCACCCCACATAACATAATAATAATAATAATAATAATGCTATTCCCTTTCTCTCTTGTGCGACCTTTGGCTTTCAATTAGGGTGAAGATAAAGAATGGAGACATAATTAGGTTGCAGCACCACGCCACACGTCAGAATCTGCACTCTCATCACCATCAATCCCCACTCACCAGACAACAAGAGGTCAGTAACAATGTATCCGTCTTGAAGGAACAGAAAGGATATACTACACTGTTGAGTTAGCTACTAACCATGATTATCAAATTCTTCCTTTGACATATGTTATACAGGTCTCCTGCTATGGAGAGGATGGCAATGGAGACACCGGGGACAACTGGCAAGTGGAGGTCGGGACCGATGGCTGGATGCGCACAAGCCCTGTCCAGTTCAAGCATGTTGACACTGGCCTCTACCTTCACTCGCATGATGTCAAGGTGAACGGCTACTTCTCTCTCTTCTCTCTGCCCACTCAAACACGGGGTTACTGATTGATAATTACATGTAATTACTATAATCTTATCATAATTAGTATCGCCACCCGATAGCGGGGCAGCAGGAAGTGACGGCATCCACCAAAGGCCAAAACACACTTTGGACCGCAGAGGTACCCACACTGGCCTCTCCCCTCACCCAACTCAATCACAATTGGAGGTGTCAAAACTGAATCCCTTCCTTCTTTTTAAACGCAACACAAAGGAGGGCATATACTTTCCAGAGAGAGAGACCAAGTGAAACGAAACGAAATGAAGAAAGAAAGAACTACGCCGCCATCAGTGACACTGTGAATGATGGATGCAACAAAAGCAACAGACAAAGTGACAGAGTAGTAGAAGAAGGAAGTGGTTTACTAATAATCTCTAATCTAATCTTACTTACATTCAAGTTGAAATGGGATTGCAATATTTATATGTGGTGCTTCCCCCCCCCCCNNCCGTCTTCCGTTTTTTTTTTACATTTCATGAATGAACACACACTCTGAGGCTCTGCTCCGATGGATGGATGGATGGATGGATGGATGGATGGATGGATGGATGGATGGATATTCCTATATCCCTTCTTTCTTTCTTTTATTTATTTAATTTTTGTTCTTGTGTGGGCACTGATTCAAAAAAAATCCCACAAATCTGCACTACTACGACCTACTACGTCGATGAAGAAGATGATGATGACCATGACCATGAAGATACTTCCTCCTCTTGAGCAACGACGGATCATCACGTGGTGGTGGGAGGCTGTTTCTTGCTGCGCCGCAGGTGCTGCCGCCGCCACTCCCTTTTGCGTTTGCACCCGGCGACAGCAAATGCCACACACTCGTCTTCTTCTTCTCCTCCTCCTCCTCCAATGTCATCAATAATATTATTATCATCATCATCGTCGTCGTCACCACCATCATCGACTGCTGCAACACGTATCTTCTGAGTGCATAGGGGCGGTAAATGGTGGTCGCCCACAGGAAGCTTTTGAGCTGCTGTCCTTGGGCTTCGAAATGGGATGCTAGTAGAAGAAGAGAATGTTGGATTGGCATCATTGTGAGGCGGGGAAGGGTCTTTGCAGCTGCTCTTCTCGCTTGTGGTGCGCAAAAAGTCCATTGCAATCCGCTCATTTGAAAGCTCTTCCTCCTCACTGCCTCCGCTATCAAGACTGTAGCAGGTCCACCTTTGGGGATCACGCAGATATCCTGGCATTCCACTGCCTCTTCCTTCTGCTGCTTTCTGCTCATGATCGTCCAGTACTCTTATGTCGTGGATTAGCGATTGGGCATTCAATGCTTCAAATATTGATTGTGCTCGAAGATGAAAGGCAGATGTTGATGCTGATGGAGGCACCCAGTGTTCATTTGTGGCTGTGGTGGTTTTTTGCCACAAAAGCTGCTGAAGCTCTTCCTCTTCCTCTTCCTCTTGGATTGCTTGGCCAGGCAAGGCCTCGCTGCCATCTGGAAGCTTAAACCTAACTTTAGGTCTTTTGGCCTTCTCTGCACTTTGTAGAGGTAATTGTGGCTTGTTCTTCTCAATCTGGTCTTCATTATTAGATGCATCGCGCCCATCTGATCCTTCCTTCATTGCCGGTGCTACTAGGCTCCTTTGCGACAATTCCTTCCTGGAAATTATTAGAATAACAATCCTTCAAAACACGGTGGCTTGTTTCCTTTTTGAATATTTCTTCAATCTTGTTTTATTGTGTAAACACAAATTTTCTCTTCTTAAGGAGAGCAGAGATAAAAACATTATGACTATGATGATGATGATGATGATGATTATTTAACATTTAACATTTTTTAAACAAAGATGCCAGCAAGTCTTTTCAGCCTGGGCAGCCCCAGGGTTTTATGGGACTGTGTGTGTGTTCCTTCCTTTGTTTGGAACCAAACAACTACCCACACAACTCACACACACACACACACCAACACGTCCTAACAGACGCAGTTTCTATCTGCGTGAGGAGAGAGAGAGAGAGAGAGAAGATAGAAACACTCCATACGATCTTCTCTCCCATTCACAACAAGGTTTGTTGTTGTTATTGTGAATTGGGGGGGGGGCTGATGATGGTGATGAAAAATCCGATCATATCCACTGCTCTGGAGATTCTCTCTCTCTCTCTCTCTCTCCCTCTCCCCTCTAGTAATGGGAGGGGATGTACTTACCACGGTGGGGTAGCGGGTAGAAGGCAAGGCACAAGGCAAGACAAGACAAAGGAAGAAGGGTAGTAGTAGTAATTGTAGACACTTACCCCATTGTTTCTGAACCAGGCGCGCGCATGCAGCAGCAGCAGAAGAGACTCTGGCCAGTTGGAAGAGGATAACAACCTTGCCATCTATAAGAAGAGTCAGTTTTTTTTTCATGCGTCATCAAAGGTAATGTGTCTAATTATCACATAATTCATCATTACATGTGACATTAAACATCCTCATGTCACTTAATAGCAATTGATGAAAGGGACCAGCTTCAACTAAATGTTAGAGATCTGGGATATTGCACATTTGTGTCACAAGATATAGAAGTGAGTTATATTCTAAGATCATAATTATTATTGC
>CDFI01098795.1:0-14056 GCA_000826405.1 Acanthamoeba divionensis | reverse complement strand
CAACAACAATTAATGAATTATTCACAAGGTTTGTTTGTTTGTTTTTTTGCGTTAATAATAAATATCTCTCACACACACCATCCTCAGCACACCCACACCCACACCAGGACCAGGATAACATATTGCGGTTAATTCTATTCTCGTTGCTCTCATCTATCCATCAATCCACGGCTAAGTCATCATCACATCCCTAAAGTGGCAAGCAAGTGGCAGCACCACTGAACTAACCAGTGGTGGCGTGTCACATTGCTGGCCTCCTCACTCACACACACACACACACACACACACACTCACCTTGTTATTGATAGTGCATCGCATGACAGAACACACTGTGCTGTGTAGGGCATCTCCTTCTCTGCTCATACTCTGTGTGTGTGCATGTACAGCACGTCTGGTGCAGTCCCATTCATCCACACATACATGATATCATATATAGTGTACGCTGCTGCATGTGGGAGGTTGGGCATACATCAGGTCTGCCTGTCCGTGCGTGCATGTGTGCGTGCGAGGGGAATCATGATCACCGCAAGTGTTGTGGGGGGTGCTTCTGCATCACGAATGTGTGTGTTGTAGTAAGTGGACTTCGGAGTAGCATTGGGTTGCAATAGGAAGGAAGAGAAAGAGAAGACAAAAATGGTCGTGGCGGAAGAATGTGTGTGCATGTGTGTGGGAGAGCTGAGTGAGTGCAGTGAGTTGACTAAGACGAGTTGGGTTCTCCGGACTCGTCGCTTTGCCGCTTTTGCTTGACCCACTCAACCCACTCGTCCAGCACGCATGGCCCTTCGTTAATTGCATACACGCAGCGTTAGTCACATAAGGCGGGTGAGGTGGCTGAGAATTATCACTTACAGGCCCCGTTTTCATCATAGTTTGAGAAGTCTGAGCTAATTGTCTTACAAAACTCCAGTAGACTTGACCACTGGTCTGCGTTCATTCCTTTATATGTCTCTTGCTGCATGGCACATAAAGCATCAAAGTAAGAGATTGTTTATAGATATACTCTGTTGTGAGGAGAGGAAAGCACCTGTTTGAGGTATTCAAGGAAGGATTGTGCGAGTGGATATCGATCAGTGAGCAACAGTGCGATCATGCCCTGTGCCATTTCCATATCTATACATTTCTGATCAGTCTCTTTGGCGAAGTCAAAAGCGAAGCGATAGATATGCTTAAACTTTGCCTCATCGTTCAGCTCATCCCTTAGCTTTGGAAGCTGCTTTTTAATCTTGTCTATGGAATCCACCCTAATAATTTTAACAAAAAGCTAAAATCAGAATTCCAATATGTATGTACTGTGCTCGTATGTGAGTAAGGTCTACGGTACCCCATCTCCTCAAACCCTTTCATAAATTCCTCTTTTGTGAAATAGCCCATAGATTGGGCCTTGAGATGGTACGCCAAGACAAGAACGACCACCTGATGACCAGAAATGGGAGTGAGTTAGGTGCAGAAGTCCTCAAGAAGCGAAGACTGTTGGGGAGGGAGGCGAGTAAACATGCAATAAGTATTCCGGGAGGGGCGTACGTCTTCAGGGTCCACTTGAAGATCATTGCAAAATTTTTCCATGCCTGCAGGCCCTATAGTCTGGTCATTATCTTCCTCTTTGTATTTGTTGAACGACTCCTCCAATTTTTTAGCTGAGAAACTGCTCTCTCCTTCCTGCAATAAAGATTAAATGAGAAAGAAAGAGACGAAACTAAAAGGAAGAAGTCAAGGTACCTTGGCTGGTGGTTTTGATGCATTGCTTCTGTTAGAAGTTAAGCAAAAACAACATTGAGCCCATCATGAACATATATAATCTGGAGACAAGCAATTCTGTATTTTGGGGGGGGGGGATTACGAAGATCTGGGTTTGCTTTCTTTTCTTTCCTTGTTGCCGGGGTTTTGGGCCACGTTGTTGTTGCTGTTCTGGCTCTGAATTTGATTTGGTGTATCTGGTTTGTGCTGGGCTTGAGGCTGTTGTGGCTTGCCCTTGCCCTTGCTTTTGGATTTAGAGTTTCCCATGGCTTTATTCGAATGAGGCTGTGGATCAACAAGGTTTGTCTATGTTCGAGCAAAGAACAAGAAGGGAAATAAACTGAATTCCTGTGCCAGGATTTTTTTTTATCAGAAAAAAAAAAGAGCGGTATCCCTGAAATGATTGCAAAAGCAAAACCCAAAATCGATGCCTTTGGAGGGGAGGGAGATGGTAACTGTTATTGTTATTAAAGACTGGAGAGGCCTTGCTGTCAATGTTCTGCGAATGGAGGATGAATGATCACGCGTTGAGTCGCGAGGCAAAGGGGGGAGGGGTTGTATGTATGTCCTTTGTGGCGTTGGTGCGTTGAAAAGCAATTCTTCTTCACATGAATGAAAATCTGAAAAATGATTCGACGAACGGTTTCACAGAGCTTTTTTCGCCGGAGTTTTTCCCTCTTTTCCTTTGAGTGGCCCACTCCCTCTTTCTCTCTCCTCCCTCCCCTCTCCTCTCCTCTCTCCTCTCTCCTCTCTCCTCTCTCCTCTCTCCTCCGTCCACAAAATAACAACTTGTTTGTTCTGAAATCAATAAAACATTTGTTATTATTATATTATCTGAGAAGAAGACAGCAATATTGAAGATGTCAAAGAAGCCAACAATGAAAGGAAGCTCCCCTAATAATGCCAAAAAAAAAGATGTTACCATGAAATGAGGTGCACACCAACACAGGCAAGGATGCTTTGGATGTGCTTCCCAATGAACTGTTGACAAAAATTCTTGTGCAACACTTGCAGCCAGTGTCTGCCCAGTAGGCCTCCTTCTCTTGCAAACATGTTATGCTGCTGAAGGAGCCTTTGGCAAAGAAAGCCAAGTCTATCATTGTTGAATTGTGTGCTCAAAAAATCTTCTAAACCTAAATTGGAGATATATCTTTGTGTGATTTTTGTGTCGTGGTAATTTTAATTGATTTATGATCATTGGTCAATAATTCTCCTTATTTATCCGATCTGACCAGTCATCAATCAGAAAAGTTTTGATTTGAAATTGTTGTTCAATTCTTCATACGCCCCCCCCCCGATACTTCAGACCACCAAATCTTGCATCACTTCAGTGGCGCTCCAGCGCATTAATGAAACGAAAATACCCCTTTAATGGCCCGCCGGCGCTTGAACCGCGTGGTGGTAGATTTAGAATTCAAATATCCGAAGTCTTTGATGAGCTAGCAGGGTATTTAGAACTTATTTGATTCCCCTCCCCCTTCGCCCACCCACTGACTTGGACTGCAGGAAACATTTCGGTTCTATAAAAATTGTAAGCAATCTTGAGGTCCTATGTACTATACTCGAAGAAGCCTACTGGGACTACAAAGATCTTTATGTCACCGAAAATCCAGATGTCTTCCCCCTGTACAGTTTTAAACATTTTGTAGAAAAGTGTATCCTGCGCATTTCCTTTTTTGAATCACACCAATATGGCAACGGAAATAGTGAGTGAAAAGCCAATTTTCAAGATTGAACTCAATCTCTTATCTTAACCCCCTCCTGAGAGAGTCCTGTGCTCTAACAAGAGCATTGTGTATCAAACTTCTTTAATCGTTTGAGTCTTTGCTGGCGAGAGAGCCTCTCAGCCTCCGTTTAGCAATTTCAAGTCTTCGCCGAGGGAAATGGCCGAGTGGTACATGAAGTTCAAGAACACCCTCCACAGCTACGGTGCCATACTACTCAATGCAACACTTGATGAGGTTCTTGCTCCTTCCCTTCTTCTTTTCTTCTTGATGTGTGACGAAGCCAGAAGGGATCTATCGGTTCCCTGCTCTCTCAAAGACAGCCCTTTCCCACACTTCTGAGGTCAGCAAGAGAAGACAAGAGAGCAGAGAGATAGGCAGAAATCAAGCTTCTATTGTCGTATACTAGCATCGATGCTGCTTGCAGTACTGGTGATGAATGTTACCGTTGTGATGACAGTGCTGTAATATTGTGGTTGCACTGCAGTGTGTGATGGTAAGGGGCGTGGGTTCCCACCTATGGAGCTTTCCCAAAGGACGTGCGAAGTTCTTGACCAGTGCCAACTCAACAGATGCCGATAATAACTCTGCTTCTTCATCACTGCCAATGGAAAAGGAAACCCCCATTCAATGTGCCATACGAGAGGTGAGTTCCTTGTTTTATTTACGACTTACGCGTTTCTTTCATTCTCCCTTTGTGGCCACACGACTTGCAATGCAAATTACTGGGCTGACTTTCACTATCACTGTGACAGGTGTATGAGGAGCTAGGTGTAGATATAGCTGATAAGATCATTGAAACGAATTCAATTGATGCCAAGCTGGGCAAGCGTAAGTCCCGATTTTTTGTTGTACCATATATATCTAAAAACACGCCGTTCGCACCACAGCTGAGAAATGAAATAGAGGTACTCTCCCCCTCTGTACTCTTTCAATAATTCGCCCAAACTATGTATTCAAAATTTTCGATCCAAAGGATGTCGTATCCATGCCCGAGTAATGTTGAACAATTTTCAATGCATGGGTACAATGTCAAATAACAATGTTGAGAAATCCACATCAACAACGGAAAAGAAGGTATTTAGGGAATTTGTGCAACATTGCTCATCCATACCACATGATGGTTTTTTCTCAATGTTCTGTGTATCTTCTGAAGGAAATCCGATGGATGCCGGTGGAAGAATTAGCTCTAGCCAACAAGCAATGTGCAGAACTACAAAGGTTCTCTCCGAGCCTCTCTGGTGAGATAATGTTTTAGTTGGGTCTAACTTTGATACAGTGGTCTTTTAGCCTGGATAACGCAGCACAGGCCCACACAATTGCAGCTGGAACAGCTGGAGCGAGAGCATATTGAAGCCAAGGAAGAACAACAGAAAAGAAAACACGGACAGGAATCTGTGTTTTTAGGTGATGAAGAAATTCTACCAGTCTCACAGCCCCTTGCTCGGCGGCTTGACCGTCTTCGACAAGGCTGCAAGAGATGTCCCCTTTGTGATAGTTGGTTTCTTCCAGGCATGTATATTAAATGCTTGCACATGGCTTTTTTTTGCATTATAAATGTTGTTGACTTACATTTGTGTAATCACATCTAATACATAGGTCAGCGCTTGGATCTAGCAATTCATTTAATTGACTGTGCACAGTCCGAACTGCAAGGAACCCCACCACAGCAGGTGACTCCAGACCAGTCGGGCATGTTCCCGCTCCAACCTTTTTCCAGTCCGCTAGTCCATGAACAGCATCTGCAGCAAACCACACCGCCACCACCAGGTCATTCGTTTTCGACTTTTTCCACTCCGCCATTCCAGCAGGTAATTCTAAGTCATCGCTACAGCCTCTGTCCACTCGCAAGCTAATTTTCTCGTGAACAAGCCTTATGAACCTCCCCACGGAGGTGTCCCGGCACCGGACATGAACAACTATGGATTGCTCGAGTCTCCTATGCGGAGTGGACCCTCTCCTCCTTCTAGCTCCACCATGCCTCTTCTGGTGCGTTGCTACTTTATCTATACCGCCACAGAGAAGAACACTCATCGAATGGTTCCCTTAAAAATCGTACAGGATTCTCACAGCCTGATAGATACATTGCAAAGGCTACAAGCTAGCGGGCCAGGCGCATTGCCGGCGAGCGTGGCGGCGCTTCTAAACGGGGCAGCTGGCTCACAGGGTAATACCCTTGCAGCTGCCCTAGTCCAGCAGGCTGGCCAATCGCTGCTGGCTGCAGCCTTGAGTCACTTCAAATCGCAAGGTATTCCTGAGCGCCCTCACCACGTTTGGCTTAGCTTGGCTAACACATAAACCTTTGGGAACTATCTCTCATGAATGTTGTTCAGTGAGCCAAGTTCCAGCTCCCCAGGCGCAGCCATTTATGGTGCCTCAGTCACCACCTCCTCATTATAACTCCATGATCCCGGGCCTAACCGTCCAGCAGGTAGTACCTCTTACCTCACTCAACTGTTGCACTGTCACAATTTCTTTTCTTTAAGTTTTGTTTTGGTTTTGGTTTTGCTGACACATACCTACAATGCATATGTGGTAATCTTCATAGCAGGGCCAACAGGTCATGCATCATCTAGATCAAACTCAGCTTCTATCGCCCCCGCTTTCTCTCCAACAGGGTGGTGGGCTTCTGCCGCAACAACACACTCACCAGCCACCACCACCGCATCAGCCTCCTCTGCTCCAACAACACCCACATCACCACCAGCAGCCCCAACAACCACAGCCACACCAGCAGCTACAGCCTTCTCTGCCGCAACAACATCCACATCTCCTCCTCCACCACCACCACCAGCAGCCACAGCCCCAGCCCCAGTTACAACTACACCATCATCACCCGCAGCAGCAGCAGCAGCAGCCACAGCCACAAGTGCAGGCCCGCAGCTTGATTTTAGAAACGCTGCAGTCCTACATCAAGAAGCAGCATCATCATCCCCCCATACAATAGCACTCGGACGTTCCATTGTTGTTATATTGTGTTGTTGTGTTGTTGTTGGCAGTTATTTATACATATTTATTAAAAAACAGTTCTTGTGTCGGAAACAATTCATTTGGTGCCTGAATGAATGTTGTTGGTGTTGGAATATACCCCCAACTCTTCTCTTCCTCCTCATCTTGAATTGCTTGTTTGTCTGTTCTCATATATGAATGGTGGCCCATTCTAACCTGCAGCTCAAAGGGCTTTGTGTCCTCTTTTTGTATCACAGAATCACTTTGGGCGTTTGTTGTTTTTGCAAACTTACAGTTGGCCACCCAACAAGAAAAGAAAAGAAAAAACAAAAAAGCAAAAAAGAATAATCAGAAAAAAATAAATAAAAAAGCTAAACAAGTGACAACTGGTCAATTATCCTCAAATCCTGCTTTTTAATCTCATTTTTATTGCAGCTTCTCTGCGCCTTTTGTCCAGCACGAGGGGGGAGGAAGAGCATTGTTGCAAACTGTTTTGTGTAAAAAAAAAAGAAAAGAAAAGACAGAGAGAGAGACAAAGGGGGTGGGTTCCACAAAAACGATGTTTGCTCCCAAAAATCAAATACCTGAGCCTTCCACTTCTGATGCTTCTCTCGAAGATCTTGAGCATCCCACTGCCGAGTGGCAGTCTTTGGGCAAGCTAAGCTACAGGTCCTCCCCCTCTTTCACTGCATCATTTTTTTTCCTTCTTCTCACGACTTCAATGGATCTCAAAATGTGTCAAAATTGATTGTTTTCTTGGCCAATTAGAAAGCGCAAGATGTATGATATGGCATGGGACATAGATCTGTCAAAAATGACTATCACAGGCGCGCCATTTGGAGGTGCTTTAGGTGAGCATCGACAAATGTCTCTTTCCATCCCCCCTCCCCATTTTTTAACCTGCAATGAGTTTCACCATACACTTTCACTGCAGCTGTGGCCAGAGACGAAAAGAAAATCATTTTGGTTGCCAACTCTGAAACTATGCGACCTCAGACACACTTTTATACGTCATCTGGTTGCTTGATTAAGTCTGTCATGGTTTTACACCCGTGCCACATGCACTCTAGCATTCTCTCTCTGCTTTTTCCCTAATATCCTCTGTCCTTTGCTTTCTGAAGCTTATACTCTTTATTGTATCTGTAAACACAGTGGGACTCTCAAAAGGGGCGTATTGTGAAGATGGGTTGGACTGCTGATGAGCGGCTTATATGCGTGCTTGAGTACTTCCACCCTATCCATACATCTACGTAGTATTGTCACTTCTAATGCTGGCGTGGTTAGATCAGGCAATGTGTTAGTGTACAATCTCGATGGAGAGATAGTAGGAAGGTGGAACCTTGGGGAGGAATGTGGTTCCATATTGGATGCTTTCATCTGGAATGGGGGGCTCGTTGTACTCTCCAGCTCCTACCGCTTCTATGCAGTCCTTAACACAGTAATTAACCGTTTTCTCAGTACCTCGTCTCTTTATGCTGCAAAAATGGAACAAACAAATCGGTTCAGTTAGCATATCACAGCAAAATGATTCCCTTTTTGTGTGGACGTGTGCTGTGTACTGTGGTGATGCAGAACGAGCTAGCGCCAAAGGTGCGTGCGCTCCCAGATGCACGGCTGGAAGCTGCACCGCTGTGTTGGGCTGTCATACCTCCGGCCCTCTCGGCTACGCGAACGCTTGTTGTGCTTGTCTCAGTGGCCTCCGGCACCATCCTCACTGTTAGCTCTGATGGCATCAAAGACCATGTAATTTCCTCTTCCCTCCATATATATAAATATATTGGGATGTATTGATTTTACCCGTGCTTACATATTGGTGCAAGCTGAACTACCTACAACGCATTCATCGTCGTCTTATTCTATTGTCTTCATACTACAAATAGTTGCTGTCGAACGGACCTTTCACTCGGATGGTAGTCTCTCCTACGGGCAAGTTTGTCGCATGCTTCACTCAAGCCGGTCAGCTTTGGGTCGCTTCCACAGATTTTACCAAATCCGTATTGGAGTTTGCTACTGGATCAAGACAGGTATTTAGCTTATGATAGTGTTTGCTGTATACCTGATAAATAATCGACATGTTTTTTTCTTCATGTGTTGAATATTTCATGTAATTTCTCAGCCACCAGATGATATGCAATGGTGTGGTACAGACAGTGTGGTGCTATATTGGCCTCAGGTTGGGTTGTTGATGCTGGGCCCCCTTGGAGATTGGATCAAGTATTCCTATGATTCGCCTCTCAAACTATTGCCTGAACCAGACGGTCTGCGTATTATCTCTCAGAACAAATGCGAGTTTCTACACCGCGTGCCCGGTATACTTTCCTCCCTAAGCCTGTCTCTTTAAAAATTAGAGAAGAGATTAATGGCACAGTATAATCGTCTTATGCTATTGCTATATTGGGTATGCTTTGGTAGGCGTGGTAGAAGACATCTTTCGAATTGGCTCGACTGCAGGCGGAGCGTTGTTGTACGGGGCAGTGAGCTATTTTGAAAAAGGCAGCCCACGGGCTGACGAGATCATGCGTGCACTTCGCTCTGAAGGTCCTCAGCATCTGGCTCTTGCTGTAGACAGCTGCATTGCTGCCGCTGCCTATGAATTCTCCACAGTACTCCAACGGCGTCTTCTCAAAGTAGGTTTGCCCGTGTTCAACATAAAAAACTTGTATTAAAAGCATCTTTGTCATTTCAGGCCGCATCGTTTGGCAAAGCATTTTTGGATGGCCATGGAAGCCAAGCCTTTGTAGAAATGTGCAAGACTCTACGCATGCTTAATGCTCTTCGGCAGCCTGACATTGCTATGCCCCTCACCCATCTCCAATATAAGGTAATTATTCGCTTCGCTTTGAGCAATGGCTATCTCTGACCACGAAGATTATAAATGCAGTTATTAGGAGGAGAGTCGTTGTTGGAGCGGCTGGTAAATAGGCACCAGCATCTATTGGCATGGAATTTCGCAGGTTATCTCAACCTCAAGCGCGAGCCGGTGCTGGTGCACTGGGCATGTCTGAAGGTAAGTGTTATAAGAATCGGAAACCGTGTTTTTTTTTGTTTATAAATTTAAACGTAACATTCCGTGGTGAAGGTGCGCACTGAAGGTTCGGATAAGGAGCTGCTTGACCAGATAGTGACCAAGCTGAGTGCTGTGCCAGGAATCTCCTATGCAGATATCGCCTCTGCAGCCTTTAATCATGACCGGACTCTTCTCGCCACCAAGGTACCGCATTTCCTCCCAGTCTCTAGACCGATCTAGATGATGACCAACATATTGATCTTCGCTGGTTCGATATGCAGTTGCTGGACTATGAGCCGCGGGCTTCAGAGCAGGTACCATTGCTGCTGCAAATGAAGGAGGACGAGGTCGCTCTCTCAAAAGCCATTCAATCTGGGGACACTGATCTGGGTGAGTTCTCAGTACCTGCAAGCACGATCGTCAAATGGACAGCATTCAACTGACTTTATCATTTCATAGTTTATCTGGTGCTTCTTCACACCAGACGCGTACGCAGCGCTCAGGACTTCTTCCGCATCATTACTGGCAAGAAGGCTGCAGTTGATCTTCTCGTTGCGTATTGCAAGCAGAGAGATCTTGACTTGTTAAAGGTTCGTGGCACCTACTGTGGTTGATTTCATTTTTCATATCTCTAGATTCTCACATTAATCGTGTCTGTGTCATCAGGATATATATTACCAGTCAGCTCAACCAGAGCAGTCAGCCCACATAGCGGTTGTAGAGGCCTACCATCACACTGATCTGGATAAGCGCCTTCGTGCCCTTCAAATAGCTCTCAACCTTTACAAAAACACTAACCAACCTTTCCACGCCAAAGTACCTTCCCCTCTCTCATCACAACCACAACAACAGCGCCATACTCCCAAACAACGCTTTCTCAATGCTCACATGTGTGTCAGGCTACGGAGACGCAAATGAGGCTTCTGTTGGTGCAGCGAGAGGCCGAGGCCGAACTGGGGGCACCAGGCAAATTTGTGGGCCTTTCTCTAACTGACACACTGCACGCCCTCATCACCCGCAACTCTGCAAGCCTTGCACAGAAGACACGCGCTGACTTTAAAGTGCCTGATAAGCGATGGCAAGTGCCACCATTCTTCTCTCTGATCGCCAAGAGTTTGCTTGGAACGTTTAGTGCTAAGGACTGTACTTTGGGTGTGGCGTAGGTGGTGGATTACAATCAGGGCGCTGGGAGCAATGCGCGATTGGGGTCAGCTAGAACAGTTTGCACGCGCGAAAAAGTCTCCCATCGGTTACGGACCGTTTGCTAGCGTGTGCCTGGAGCAGGGCATGCGCGAGGAGGCCCTCAAGTACATCGCTCTCGTGCCAGAGCCCAGCAGCCGTGTTCCGCTGTATCTGGAGGCCGGTGCGGTGCGCGAGGCAGCCCAGGCCGCCTTTGACGCAAAGGACCCACAGATGCTGATGACGGTTGTAGCGCCCAGGGCCACACAGCCACAGGAGCGCGCTCTCATCAACCAGATGCTCACCCAGCTCGGCGCAGCCTAGGCCTGCACTCACACATAGCGAGACGGGGAGGGGGAGAGAGAGAGCGAGCATAGACCTGCCTTTACACACTAAGTGTCACTACTATACTAAATGTAATTATTTATTAGGGTCACAACGCTATATTGTCTGTCTGTTGGGTCTCTGTGTGTGTGCACTCGACGCGAGGACGGCCCCTTCACTTCACTCCGCTTTCATTGTTCACCGCTGCTGGGAGACTCAGATGCAGTGGTACTGCTGCTGCCTTGGGTGGAGGAGGGGGCTGAGGCGGCGGAGCCATGGAGGGCTGCAGCCTCGAGAATGTCATTGAGGCGCGAGAGCATAGAACGTGGGTCATCCATGAGTCCAGCAGCAATCAGGGCGTCGTCATACACCTGCTCGGCGATGGTCTTGGCAAAGGCCGGCTGGACGCTGCGCAGTCGGTTGAGGCGGGTGATGATCGGGTGCTCCGGGTTGATCTCCAAGCGCTGCTTGGGCAGCTTGGGAGCGCGCGCTGGGTCCACGAACTTCATCATGCGACGGAAGGAGGCCGACTCGTGGTCCACGACGATGGCGGGCGAGTTGACGAGACGGTTGGACTCACGGACAGACGACACCTTTTCGATGAGGGCAGTCTTCATCCACTTGGCAAAGTCCTCCACGTCCTTGGTGGAGAGGGCGTCCACGATGTCGGACTCCTCTTTCTTTTCTTCTCCGGGCTTGGTGAGCTCAGTGGGCAGCTGTGCAGACTCAATGCTCAGGATGCGCTTGCCATTGAACTCCGCCAAGTTCTGCATGACAAAGTCGTCGAGCGATGTGTAGAGGAAGAGCACCTCAATGCCACGCTTCTTGAAGGCTTCATAGTATGGTGACGACTCGGCAAACGGGCGGGAAGGCACGCACAAGTAGTAGATGGAAGTTTGGTCGTCCTTCATACGCTTGGCGTACTCGTCCAAGGACGTAACCTGATCACCGTCTGTAAGAGACGACTCGCAGCGCAACAAGGTGCCCAGGTCGTCCTTCCATTTGGCATCCGTGCAAATACCTTCCTTGATGAATGTACCAAACTCTTTCCAGAACTTGTCGGAGTAGAGGGCAGGATCACGCTTGGCCTCCTCCTGGAACATCTTCAATATTCTGGCTGTCACGACATTACCCAACCTCTTAATAAGGTCAGAGTCTTGGAAGTGCTCCCTACTCAAATGCAGTGATACGTCCTCACAATCGACCACACCTAAAGGTTGTTGTAACGATGTGAGTCGTTGTGCTAAGTAGATCTAGGTTCTAATTTCGTGAGGTTGGTCCATGTATACCTTTCATGAAACGCAGCCAATCTGGAAGGAGAGTTTTCATCTTCGGTTTGACGAGCACCTTACGAGAAAACAGTGACACGCCGGCCTCCATACGACCCATACCATACTTCTCCTGGTGCTGCTCTGGAACGTAGAAAATGCTCTGTATACTGAACGGGCTGTCACTTGTGTAGTGTAGCTTGTAAATGGGCAGGTCGTATGAATGAGCCAAGAATTGGTAAAATTCTTTGTGCTCCTCGTCGGTTACGCTTTGTTTAGGCAAAGTCCACAGGGGCTTGACCGTGTTCACTCTGTCGCCATTCAGCTTAATGGGGAAACTAACAAAGTTGGAATATTTCTTAATGATACCTTGTTATGGAATTAAACTCATTAGAAATTGGTTTGGTTTACCCTTCTCTAAACAAGACTGAGTTAAACATCATCACATTGCCACAACTGAGAATAGAATATATACTTACTCTCAATGGTTTGCTTTTTGCTGAAATGCTCATGGCCTTCGTTCAGGTAGATAATGATTTTGGTTCCTCGGGAGACCCCCTCGGCCTCAGTAATAGTGTAAGATCCCGCCCTAAATCGTGCAACGAAGCATAAATCGATGATGTAAAATACACATGTGAGTGAGAGAGAGAGAGAGGAGACTTACCCTGTAGAGGTCCAGCAGTACCCCTTAGCTCCCGGTTCAGCAGAACGAGAATACACTTTGACTTTGTGGCCCACCATAAAGGCAGAGTAAAAGCCAACACCAAATTGACCGATGATGTTCTGGGCGTCTTTGCCCTGGTTGAGCTGCTTCAAGTATTCTTGAGTGCCAGAATGGGCTATGGTACCCAAATTCTTTATCAATTCATCCCTTTTCATGCCCACACCAAAGTCCTACAAAGGGCGAACGATAGGGATAAGTGATGACTCTAAATTGCAGCCACGGGTGCTTTGTAAAGTGAGGCAAAAGAAGGAGTCTCACCTGAATAGTGATGGTCTTATTCTTGTCATCTGTGGAGATGTGAATCTCAAGACCCAAATACTTGTCACTGAATTCCTTGTCAGTCAACTGCATGTGTCTAAGCTTTTCCAAAGCATCAGAAGCATTGGAAACCAACTCTCTCACAAACACCTGCACGAGGAAGAACCAACATATTTAACGATGGGCTGCACAAAACACAAACGTTTGAGGAAGGCAGAAACAACTCACCTCTTTGTCTGTGTAGAGAGAGTGAGCCACGATGTCCAAAAGTTTGGAAGTTTCTGATTGGAAGGACAGCTCCTCTGCTTCTCCTCTCAGTGTTTCAGTCTCTTCTATAAGAGTCTCCTTCGTCTCTTCCTCGGGGGCGTTCACGACCTCTCCTTCAGGAATTTGATCCAAATCGGTTTGAGTGCCAGAAACAGAGGAGTAGAAACGACCAAACCGCTTGTCGCCTTGTGATAAAAATCAAAATTGAATTTAAAGAACACAATATAGATTAAAAAAACACAAAGAAGTGAAAGAGTGAACATATTTTGGCAGTTGATGCTTGGGTCTTACCTCTCAAGCTTGAACGGAGGGAAATGGGAACATTGGGCGACCTCGAGGCAGTGGCGGGACGGAGCAGCTTCTGCGAGAATGAGCGTGCGCCGGGCAGGGCTTTGTTAATTGAACGTGCACAGGGGCGGGAAAGGCTGCTTGATGTGGAAATCCTCTGCATTCTCTTTTGTTGGCTTGCCAAGATTCGATCAATTAAATTGATGAAGTGGTTTGCACAGGCGCGGAGCTTACTCGCAACAGTTGCTCTTTGGCTGACGTCACTGATTTCTAAGAAACAGCATTCCCCGCATTCCTTATTTCTGAAATTTCCTTTAAAATTTCACATTTTTGC
>CDFI01098794.1:0-15104 GCA_000826405.1 Acanthamoeba divionensis | reverse complement strand
TGTACTCTCTCTACCCTATCTCATCAGAAGCACCGCCGGTGGCACGCGAACGGATTGGTGGTGGTGGTGGTGGTAAGCCACTACACAAAGACCATCAAACACATTTACATCCAATCCACATTACAGCCCAATTGGCAACTTACCTCATCACTGTCAGAGAGGGCTGTTGGCTAAACCAAGGGGCCACGAATATACACACAAGAAGTGGAAGAACAACAACGCGCGCGCGCTGTTGTCAAGAGACTGATGAAGCGCCCTTGGAACTAAGTGATTGCAGGACTTTGTGCACAAAGTCGATGACTTCATGTGTGGGCACGCGAGCAGCTACGAGGAAGGAATCCAGAGGCAGCGGAAACACAAAGCCTGACGCATCTCCCTACAAAGCCAAACGAAATAGTTCTTCAGCTTTACTTCAAAACACACACGCAACAAGGAGAGAGAGAGAGAGAGAGCATTGCGTGAGGGGTACCAGATTCTCGGGGCGCTGCCAGGCATCAGCACGCTGCCATACATCGAGCAGCTTGAGCAAGTCGTCTATGTCCTCCAGGAGTGACATCTCCGCTTGTCGGACTGCTTGGTCCCCGTTGCCTGGAACACCTTGAATTGTGTGTTAATCGTAAGTCGAAACGAAAGAAAGAGGTTGGAGAAAAAAAAAGCTCAAGGGTCAGCTTTGAATGCATGGGGAGCAGCAGAGTACCAAAGGAAGGCTGAGCAGGGGAACCAATAGGCGATGCACCAACAGGGGTCGTAGGCGATGGCGACTGAGAAGACTGAGATGATGGAGCAGATGCAGACGTGCTCGCCGCACCTGCAGAACCCGCAGCACCTGCAGCAGCGGGCTATGCACAAGCCAACACATCAAACCGATTAACACTCCACCAGTGGTTTGCGCACAAGATTGGGGTTTTTTTTTGTTATGACATAATCGCTGGGTTCTGCCTTGAGAAAGTATTGACATTTGCAGATGGCCAGTCTCTCAAAGTTCGCCCAATGATTAAGTATAGTCTGGACGGCGCTGGCCATACCTTACGGAGGAGATGGGAGACGAGCTCGTCCCTAGTACGACGCATGCGCTCTCTCTTCAAGTTCAGTGCTCGCCCCAACGCCACGCCCATGCATCTCAAACTAAATTCAAGACATTATGATAAGCAAACAACAGGTCAAACCATAATTGATTTGGAAGGAACTTGTTTTAAGAAAGCATGGCAACAGTGGAGAAGGGCTTGCCATAAGGAAGCACGGAGACGATCCTTCTCTGCTGAGCATATCTTCGCAATGTCGTCAAAGAACTTGGCTGTACGCTTGTACATCTGGATGGCGTTCTTGATACCCTCATGCCGTCCCCCTGCTTCGTTCTGGACAACCACAACGACGGCATACAAATAAACAATTTCAATTACTTAGTAATTTGGTGCATGTGCAAGTACAAGGGTAGGGAAGTAACGTGCCTCTAGTTCATTACAACACTCGAGGTATTTCAGGCCAGCTTCTAGATAGAAATTGAGAGCGTCTTGCTTGTTGTCCTCTTTTATTGATGAGTCCGCAAGATGCTTCAATGTAGTTGCCTCCATCTTGAGTCTGTTTGATGCCAATTGACTCATTGGAACACTACCAGAGCTAACGCGAGAGGCTGCTGCGTCTTTAAGGGGTCTTCCATCACTGACTCCTCCATTATGTACACTTGTTTTGGTAGCAGCCTTTGTTCTCTCCCTCTCCTTCTGAGTCTGTACAGGCTTTTCAACAGGCTTTTGTTCTTTTACCATTACCTTGTCCTCTTGTCTGTCCCTAAGTTTTGGTTTCTCTTTTTCCTTTTCTTTGATCCTATTTCTCTCGGTTTCTTTTAGTTTCTCCCTTTCTCTTTCCCTCTCTTTGCTTCGCTCTTTATCTTTCTGACGCTCTCTCTCTCGTTCCCGTTCTCTCTCTCGTTCCCTGGAGCGCTCCTTTTCTCTCGCTCTGAGACCAGGCTCAGCGTCCTTGTCCCTTTTAATTCGTTTGGGATCTCGCTCCTTTTCTCTTCCCCTATCCTTTTCCTTCTCACGCGATGAAGAACGAGGAGATCTGTGTCTTTCATCTAACTCTCTTTCTCTCCGCTTTTTGAGGAGAGAGGGTTGATCGAGTCTCTTCCTAAATTCGTCACTGTTCCTTGCACGGTTCCTCTCTTCGCCATCTCCCTCGTTCTTCATTTTTTTCCCTAGATAATATATACAGCATGTTAGAGAGGGATTGAACGCATGCCTGGAAATGTATTTGACAACATATGTTAAATGGTTGTTTTTCAAACTGTGAGAGAGGATCTGCACCTGAGTCGAAGGGCGAAGTTGAGGCAGGAGAAGAGGAAGTAAAGCTGGGTCGAGGAGAAGTGGACGGAGAGACAGCACTGCTCGTGGGGGATTGTTTGCCAACAGAAGAAGAGTGGGGAGATGGAGGAGGGGAGACGAAGGACGATTCCCATTCCATCTCATTGCCACTTGTATTTGCATCAGCTGAGTTGTCCGGCAGCAACCTCACATCTCCCAAGGGGGACAACAAAGGTGAAGTGAATGGTAACCCGACCATTTCCTGCAAGCCCGTTCATCAACTCGAGTCAAGGACAGATCGCAAGTTTGAGGATCAAATATTTGAGATCAAAGCAAGTAAGCATACCTCCACGAATCTAAGCGGGGTTGATGAAATGCCAACGATAGGCTGCGAGTCCTCAGGAGCTGATGAGGTTTTAGGCTGCCGCTTTGCAGCCTACCACAAAGAATCCACCATTAACAGGACAAGACACTAATGCATTTGAGGATTATCTATTACCTGTTCAGCTGAAGCTGGTGCAAAAGTGCGTGTCCTGATTGATGTTTGAGGTCGTTCTGGGTTTATTCTTCCTAACTTCTCACTATATCAAAGTAACAGGATGTGAGGTAAGGAAGAGACAAGAATATACTAATTCTGAGAGGGAGAGGGGTACTTCGTGGATTCAACTCTGTCTTTGGTTCTGACAGGAGCAGAGGGAGGTGGTCTCACGTTGGTTGATGGAGTTGGAACCGGGGGAGCCTGTGGGGGAGCAGCAGTCCTCTTGGCAGGGGTAGGGATGCGAGCAGATGTACCACTCTCTGAGGATGAGGCAGCAGGCACGGAGGAGGATGATGGGGTTGCATTCACACCAATGGGGGCCTTTACCTTCAAAGAGGCGTGCAAGAACGAGCCATATTGATTGGGCTCTGTAACTCGATTTGTGCTGCTCTTGATCCTATGTATTCGTTCCTGTATGCTACTGGCTTCCATCCCGTTGGTGGCCAATATCGGAAAAGAAGCTGTGAAGCACGTAAATTGGTACTACTCTTCGGATTCCAAGATCAAACAAAGAGATCCTGAACATTGTTTCAAGAAGTTATAATATCTCTCAATTGAAAAGGGCTATTTGTATTTGGGCTTTGGGGGGGGGGATCAATCAATCTTGTTACCTGTTGGTAGTATTTTTAACTGTTGGTGATATTCCTTTAATATCAGAATCCAAAAGATATGATGATGATACTTCAAATAAGACGCAGAAGGGAGAAAGAGCTGCGCAGAGAAGCTTCTTTCTTCTTTCTTCTTCAAGAAGAACTCTTTCACACAGGTATAGTGTTGGGGGGGGGGCAATGGAGTGATGGTTTACCAGGAAGGGGGGGTGAAGAGAATTCACAATCAATCTTCCATCTGGATAGATAAACAATTGCTTCTATTTTGTTATTTTTTGATTCACATTTCAACAAGGCAATTAGAGGAACACCAAACAGTACACATGATGAAGCTTAGTCACACCACAATGACTAAACTTTTGCAGATGAATGAATATCATATTCTGTACTATTTTTTTGTCAATTTTTGATTCAATTTTGATTAAAAAACAAGCAATTATTATGATCACTAAATTAATCCGCAAAAATGTGAAATTTTAAAGGAAATTTCAGAAATAAGGAATGCGGGGAATGCTGTTTCTTAGAAATCAGTGACGTCAGCCAAAGAGCAACTGTTGCGAGTAAGCTCCGCGCCTGTGCAAACCACTTCATCAATTTAATTGATCGAATCTTGGCAAGCCAACAAAAGAGAATGCAGAGGATTTCCACATCAAGCAGCCTTTCCCGCCCCTGTGCACGTTCAATTAACAAAGCCCTGCCCGGCGCACGCTCATTCTCGCAGAAGCTGCTCCGTCCCGCCACTGCCTCGAGGTCGCCCAATGTTCCCATTTCCCTCCGTTCAAGCTTGAGAGGTAAGACCCAAGCATCAACTGCCAAAATATGTTCACTCTTTCACTTCTTTGTGTTTTTTTAATCTATATTGTGTTCTTTAAATTCAATTTTGATTTTTATCACAAGGCGACAAGCGGTTTGGTCGTTTCTACTCCTCTGTTTCTGGCACTCAAACCGATTTGGATCAAATTCCTGAAGGAGAGGTCGTGAACGCCCCCGAGGAAGAGACGAAGGAGACTCTTATAGAAGAGACTGAAACACTGAGAGGAGAAGCAGAGGAGCTGTCCTTCCAATCAGAAACTTCCAAACTTTTGGACATCGTGGCTCACTCTCTCTACACAGACAAAGAGGTGAGTTGTTTCTGCCTTCCTCAAACGTTTGTGTTTTGTGCAGCCCATCGTTAAATATGTTGGTTCTTCCTCGTGCAGGTGTTTGTGAGAGAGTTGGTTTCCAATGCTTCTGATGCTTTGGAAAAGCTTAGACACATGCAGTTGACTGACAAGGAATTCAGTGACAAGTATTTGGGTCTTGAGATTCACATCTCCACAGATGACAAGAATAAGACCATCACTATTCAGGTGAGACTCCTTCTTTTGCCTCACTTTACAAAGCACCCGTGGCTGCAATTTAGAGTCATCACTTATCCCTATCGTTCGCCCTTTGTAGGACTTTGGTGTGGGCATGAAAAGGGATGAATTGATAAAGAATTTGGGTACCATAGCCCATTCTGGCACTCAAGAATACTTGAAGCAGCTCAACCAGGGCAAAGACGCCCAGAACATCATCGGTCAATTTGGTGTTGGCTTTTACTCTGCCTTTATGGTGGGCCACAAAGTCAAAGTGTATTCTCGTTCTGCTGAACCGGGAGCTAAGGGGTACTGCTGGACCTCTACAGGGTAAGTCTCCTCTCTCTCTCTCTCACTCACATGTGTATTTTACATCATCGATTTATGCTTCGTTGCACGATTTAGGGCGGGATCTTACACTATTACTGAGGCCGAGGGGGTCTCCCGAGGAACCAAAATCATTATCTACCTGAACGAAGGCCATGAGCATTTCAGCAAAAAGCAAACCATTGAGAGTAAGTATATATTCTATTCTCAGTTGTGGCAATGTGATGATGTTTAACTCAGTCTTGTTTAGAGAAGGGTAAACCAAACCAATTTCTAATGAGTTTAATTCCATAACAAGGTATCATTAAGAAATATTCCAACTTTGTTAGTTTCCCCATTAAGCTGAATGGCGACAGAGTGAACACGGTCAAGCCCCTGTGGACTTTGCCTAAACAAAGCGTAACCGACGAGGAGCACAAAGAATTTTACCAATTCTTGGCTCATTCATACGACCTGCCCATTTACAAGCTACACTACACAAGTGACAGCCCGTTCAGTATACAGAGCATTTTCTACGTTCCAGAGCAGCACCAGGAGAAGTATGGTATGGGTCGTATGGAGGCCGGCGTGTCACTGTTTTCTCGTAAGGTGCTCGTCAAACCGAAGATGAAAACTCTCCTTCCAGATTGGCTGCGTTTCATGAAAGGTATACATGGACCAACCTCACGAAATTAGAACCTAGATCTACTTAGCACAACGACTCACATCGTTACAACAACCTTTAGGTGTGGTCGATTGTGAGGACGTATCACTGCATTTGAGTAGGGAGCACTTCCAAGACTCTGACCTTATTAAGAGGTTGGGTAATGTCGTGACAGCCAGAATATTGAAGATGTTCCAGGAGGAGGCCAAGCGTGATCCTGCCCTCTACTCCGACAAGTTCTGGAAAGAGTTTGGTACATTCATCAAGGAAGGTATTTGCACGGATGCCAAATGGAAGGACGACCTGGGCACCTTGTTGCGCTGCGAGTCGTCTCTTACAGACGGTGATCAGGTTACGTCCTTGGACGAGTACGCCAAGCGTATGAAGGACGACCAAACTTCCATCTACTACTTGTGCGTGCCTTCCCGCCCGTTTGCCGAGTCGTCACCATACTATGAAGCCTTCAAGAAGCGTGGCATTGAGGTGCTCTTCCTCTACACATCGCTCGACGACTTTGTCATGCAGAACTTGGCGGAGTTCAATGGCAAGCGCATCCTGAGCATTGAGTCTGCACAGCTGCCCACTGAGCTCACCAAGCCCGGAGAAGAAAAGAAAGAGGAGTCCGACATCGTGGACGCCCTCTCCACCAAGGACGTGGAGGACTTTGCCAAGTGGATGAAGACTGCCCTCATCGAAAAGGTGTCGTCTGTCCGTGAGTCCAACCGTCTCGTCAACTCGCCCGCCATCGTCGTGGACCACGAGTCGGCCTCCTTCCGTCGCATGATGAAGTTCGTGGACCCAGCGCGCGCTCCCAAGCTGCCCAAGCAGCGCTTGGAGATCAACCCGGAGCACCCGATCATCACCCGCCTCAACCGACTGCGCAGCGTCCAGCCGGCCTTTGCCAAGACCATCGCCGAGCAGGTGTATGACGACGCCCTGATTGCTGCTGGACTCATGGATGACCCACGTTCTATGCTCTCGCGCCTCAATGACATTCTCGAGGCTGCAGCCCTCCATGGCTCCGCCGCCTCAGCCCCCTCCTCCACCCAAGGCAGCAGCAGTACCACTGCATCTGAGTCTCCCAGCAGCGGTGAACAATGAAAGCGGAGTGAAGTGAAGGGGCCGTCCTCGCGTCGAGTGCACACACACAGAGACCCAACAGACAGACAATATAGCGTTGTGACCCTAATAAATAATTACATTTAGTATAGTAGTGACACTTAGTGTGTAAAGGCAGGTCTATGCTCGCTCTCTCTCTCCCCCTCCCCGTCTCGCTATGTGTGAGTGCAGGCCTAGGCTGCGCCGAGCTGGGTGAGCATCTGGTTGATGAGAGCGCGCTCCTGTGGCTGTGTGGCCCTGGGCGCTACAACCGTCATCAGCATCTGTGGGTCCTTTGCGTCAAAGGCGGCCTGGGCTGCCTCGCGCACCGCACCGGCCTCCAGATACAGCGGAACACGGCTGCTGGGCTCTGGCACGAGAGCGATGTACTTGAGGGCCTCCTCGCGCATGCCCTGCTCCAGGCACACGCTAGCAAACGGTCCGTAACCGATGGGAGACTTTTTCGCGCGTGCAAACTGTTCTAGCTGACCCCAATCGCGCATTGCTCCCAGCGCCCTGATTGTAATCCACCACCTACGCCACACCCAAAGTACAGTCCTTAGCACTAAACGTTCCAAGCAAACTCTTGGCGATCAGAGAGAAGAATGGTGGCACTTGCCATCGCTTATCAGGCACTTTAAAGTCAGCGCGTGTCTTCTGTGCAAGGCTTGCAGAGTTGCGGGTGATGAGGGCGTGCAGTGTGTCAGTTAGAGAAAGGCCCACAAATTTGCCTGGTGCCCCCAGTTCGGCCTCGGCCTCTCGCTGCACCAACAGAAGCCTCATTTGCGTCTCCGTAGCCTGACACACATGTGAGCATTGAGAAAGCGTTGTTTGGGAGTATGGCGCTGTTGTTGTGGTTGTGATGAGAGAGGGGAAGGTACTTTGGCGTGGAAAGGTTGGTTAGTGTTTTTGTAAAGGTTGAGAGCTATTTGAAGGGCACGAAGGCGCTTATCCAGATCAGTGTGATGGTAGGCCTCTACAACCGCTATGTGGGCTGACTGCTCTGGTTGAGCTGACTGGTAATATATATCCTGATGACACAGACACGATTAATGTGAGAATCTAGAGATATGAAAAATGAAATCAACCACAGTAGGTGCCACGAACCTTTAACAAGTCAAGATCTCTCTGCTTGCAATACGCAACGAGAAGATCAACTGCAGCCTTCTTGCCAGTAATGATGCGGAAGAAGTCCTGAGCGCTGCGTACGCGTCTGGTGTGAAGAAGCACCAGATAAACTATGAAATGATAAAGTCAGTTGAATGCTGTCCATTTGACGATCGTGCTTGCAGGTACTGAGAACTCACCCAGATCAGTGTCCCCAGATTGAATGGCTTTTGAGAGAGCGACCTCGTCCTCCTTCATTTGCAGCAGCAATGGTACCTGCTCTGAAGCCCGCGGCTCATAGTCCAGCAACTGCATATCGAACCAGCGAAGATCAATATGTTGGTCATCATCTAGATCGGTCTAGAGACTGGGAGGAAATGCGGTACCTTGGTGGCGAGAAGAGTCCGGTCATGATTAAAGGCTGCAGAGGCGATATCTGCATAGGAGATTCCTGGCACAGCACTCAGCTTGGTCACTATCTGGTCAAGCAGCTCCTTATCCGAACCTTCAGTGCGCACCTTCACCACGGAATGTTACGTTTAAATTTATAAACAAAAAAAAACACGGTTTCCGATTCTTATAACACTTACCTTCAGACATGCCCAGTGCACCAGCACCGGCTCGCGCTTGAGGTTGAGATAACCTGCGAAATTCCATGCCAATAGATGCTGGTGCCTATTTACCAGCCGCTCCAACAACGACTCTCCTCCTAATAACTGCATTTATAATCTTCGTGGTCAGAGATAGCCATTGCTCAAAGCGAAGCGAATAATTACCTTATATTGGAGATGGGTGAGGGGCATAGCAATGTCAGGCTGCCGAAGAGCATTAAGCATGCGTAGAGTCTTGCACATTTCTACAAAGGCTTGGCTTCCATGGCCATCCAAAAATGCTTTGCCAAACGATGCGGCCTGAAATGACAAAGATGCTTTTAATACAAGTTTTTTATGTTGAACACGGGCAAACCTACTTTGAGAAGACGCCGTTGGAGTACTGTGGAGAATTCATAGGCAGCGGCAGCAATGCAGCTGTCTACAGCAAGAGCCAGATGCTGAGGACCTTCAGAGCGAAGTGCACGCATGATCTCGTCAGCCCGTGGGCTGCCTTTTTCAAAATAGCTCACTGCCCCGTACAACAACGCTCCGCCTGCAGTCGAGCCAATTCGAAAGATGTCTTCTACCACGCCTACCAAAGCATACCCAATATAGCAATAGCATAAGACGATTATACTGTGCCATTAATCTCTTCTCTAATTTTTAAAGAGACAGGCTTAGGGAGGAAAGTATACCGGGCACGCGGTGTAGAAACTCGCATTTGTTCTGAGAGATAATACGCAGACCGTCTGGTTCAGGCAATAGTTTGAGAGGCGAATCATAGGAATACTTGATCCAATCTCCAAGGGGGCCCAGCATCAACAACCCAACCTGAGGCCAATATAGCACCACACTGTCTGTACCACACCATTGCATATCATCTGGTGGCTGAGAAATTACATGAAATATTCAACACATGAAGAAAAAAACATGTCGATTATTTATCAGGTATACAGCAAACACTATCATAAGCTAAATACCTGTCTTGATCCAGTAGCAAACTCCAATACGGATTTGGTAAAATCTGTGGAAGCGACCCAAAGCTGACCGGCTTGAGTGAAGCATGCGACAAACTTGCCCGTAGGAGAGACTACCATCCGAGTGAAAGGTCCGTTCGACAGCAACTATTTGTAGTATGAAGACAATAGAATAAGACGACGATGAATGCGTTGTAGGTAGTTCAGCTTGCACCAATATGTAAGCACGGGTAAAATCAATACATCCCAATATATTTATATATATGGAGGGAAGAGGAAATTACATGGTCTTTGATGCCATCAGAGCTAACAGTGAGGATGGTGCCGGAGGCCACTGAGACAAGCACAACAAGCGTTCGCGTAGCCGAGAGGGCCGGAGGTATGACAGCCCAACACAGCGGTGCAGCTTCCAGCCGTGCATCTGGGAGCGCACGCACCTTTGGCGCTAGCTCGTTCTGCATCACCACAGTACACAGCACACGTCCACACAAAAAGGGAATCATTTTGCTGTGATATGCTAACTGAACCGATTTGTTTGTTCCATTTTTGCAGCATAAAGAGACGAGGTACTGAGAAAACGGTTAATTACTGTGTTAAGGACTGCATAGAAGCGGTAGGAGCTGGAGAGTACAACGAGCCCCCCATTCCAGATGAAAGCATCCAATATGGAACCACATTCCTCCCCAAGGTTCCACCTTCCTACTATCTCTCCATCGAGATTGTACACTAACACATTGCCTGATCTAACCACGCCAGCATTAGAAGTGACAATACTACGTAGATGTATGGATAGGGTGGAAGTACTCAAGCACGCATATAAGCCGCTCATCAGCAGTCCAACCCATCTTCACAATACGCCCCTTTTGAGAGTCCCACTGTGTTTACAGATACAATAAAGAGTATAAGCTTCAGAAAGCAAAGGACAGAGGATATTAGGGAAAAAGCAGAGAGAGAATGCTAGAGTGCATGTGGCACGGGTGTAAAACCATGACAGACTTAATCAAGCAACCAGATGACGTATAAAAGTGTGTCTGAGGTCGCATAGTTTCAGAGTTGGCAACCAAAATGATTTTCTTTTCGTCTCTGGCCACAGCTGCAGTGAAAGTGTATGGTGAAACTCATTGCAGGTTAAAAAATGGGGAGGGGGGATGGAAAGAGACATTTGTCGATGCTCACCTAAAGCACCTCCAAATGGCGCGCCTGTGATAGTCATTTTTGACAGATCTATGTCCCATGCCATATCATACATCTTGCGCTTTCTAATTGGCCAAGAAAACAATCAATTTTGACACATTTTGAGATCCATTGAAGTCGTGAGAAGAAGGAAAAAAAATGATGCAGTGAAAGAGGGGGAGGACCTGTAGCTTAGCTTGCCCAAAGACTGCCACTCGGCAGTGGGATGCTCAAGATCTTCGAGAGAAGCATCAGAAGTGGAAGGCTCAGGTATTTGATTTTTGGGAGCAAACATCGTTTTTGTGGAACCCACCCCCTTTGTCTCTCTCTCTGTCTTTTCTTTTCTTTTTTTTTTACACAAAACAGTTTGCAACAATGCTCTTCCTCCCCCCTCGTGCTGGACAAAAGGCGCAGAGAAGCTGCAATAAAAATGAGATTAAAAAGCAGGATTTGAGGATAATTGACCAGTTGTCACTTGTTTAGCTTTTTTATTTATTTTTTTCTGATTATTCTTTTTTGCTTTTTTGTTTTTTCTTTTCTTTTCTTGTTGGGTGGCCAACTGTAAGTTTGCAAAAACAACAAACGCCCAAAGTGATTCTGTGATACAAAAAGAGGACACAAAGCCCTTTGAGCTGCAGGTTAGAATGGGCCACCATTCATATATGAGAACAGACAAACAAGCAATTCAAGATGAGGAGGAAGAGAAGAGTTGGGGGTATATTCCAACACCAACAACATTCATTCAGGCACCAAATGAATTGTTTCCGACACAAGAACTGTTTTTTAATAAATATGTATAAATAACTGCCAACAACAACACAACAACACAATATAACAACAATGGAACGTCCGAGTGCTATTGTATGGGGGGATGATGATGCTGCTTCTTGATGTAGGACTGCAGCGTTTCTAAAATCAAGCTGCGGGCCTGCACTTGTGGCTGTGGCTGCTGCTGCTGCTGCTGCGGGTGATGATGGTGTAGTTGTAACTGGGGCTGGGGCTGTGGCTGCTGGTGGTGGTGGTGGAGGAGGAGATGTGGATGTTGTTGCGGCAGAGAAGGCTGTAGCTGCTGGTGTGGCTGTGGTTGTTGGGGCTGCTGGTGGTGATGTGGGTGTTGTTGGAGCAGAGGAGGCTGATGCGGTGGTGGTGGCTGGTGAGTGTGTTGTTGCGGCAGAAGCCCACCACCCTGTTGGAGAGAAAGCGGGGGCGATAGAAGCTGAGTTTGATCTAGATGATGCATGACCTGTTGGCCCTGCTATGAAGATTACCACATATGCATTGTAGGTATGTGTCAGCAAAACCAAAACCAAAACAAAACTTAAAGAAAAGAAATTGTGACAGTGCAACAGTTGAGTGAGGTAAGAGGTACTACCTGCTGGACGGTTAGGCCCGGGATCATGGAGTTATAATGAGGAGGTGGTGACTGAGGCACCATAAATGGCTGCGCCTGGGGAGCTGGAACTTGGCTCACTGAACAACATTCATGAGAGATAGTTCCCAAAGGTTTATGTGTTAGCCAAGCTAAGCCAAACGTGGTGAGGGCGCTCAGGAATACCTTGCGATTTGAAGTGACTCAAGGCTGCAGCCAGCAGCGATTGGCCAGCCTGCTGGACTAGGGCAGCTGCAAGGGTATTACCCTGTGAGCCAGCTGCCCCGTTTAGAAGCGCCGCCACGCTCGCCGGCAATGCGCCTGGCCCGCTAGCTTGTAGCCTTTGCAATGTATCTATCAGGCTGTGAGAATCCTGTACGATTTTTAAGGGAACCATTCGATGAGTGTTCTTCTCTGTGGCGGTATAGATAAAGTAGCAACGCACCAGAAGAGGCATGGTGGAGCTAGAAGGAGGAGAGGGTCCACTCCGCATAGGAGACTCGAGCAATCCATAGTTGTTCATGTCCGGTGCCGGGACACCTCCGTGGGGAGGTTCATAAGGCTTGTTCACGAGAAAATTAGCTTGCGAGTGGACAGAGGCTGTAGCGATGACTTAGAATTACCTGCTGGAATGGCGGAGTGGAAAAAGTCGAAAACGAATGACCTGGTGGTGGCGGTGTGGTTTGCTGCAGATGCTGTTCATGGACTAGCGGACTGGAAAAAGGTTGGAGCGGGAACATGCCCGACTGGTCTGGAGTCACCTGCTGTGGTGGGGTTCCTTGCAGTTCGGACTGTGCACAGTCAATTAAATGAATTGCTAGATCCAAGCGCTGACCTATGTATTAGATGTGATTACACAAATGTAAGTCAACAACATTTATAATGCAAAAAAAAGCCATGTGCAAGCATTTAATATACATGCCTGGAAGAAACCAACTATCACAAAGGGGACATCTCTTGCAGCCTTGTCGAAGACGGTCAAGCCGCCGAGCAAGGGGCTGTGAGACTGGTAGAATTTCTTCATCACCTAAAAACACAGATTCCTGTCCGTGTTTTCTTTTCTGTTGTTCTTCCTTGGCTTCAATATGCTCTCGCTCCAGCTGTTCCAGCTGCAATTGTGTGGGCCTGTGCTGCGTTATCCAGGCTAAAAGACCACTGTATCAAAGTTAGACCCAACTAAAACATTATCTCACCAGAGAGGCTCGGAGAGAACCTTTGTAGTTCTGCACATTGCTTGTTGGCTAGAGCTAATTCTTCCACCGGCATCCATCGGATTTCCTTCAGAAGATACACAGAACATTGAGAAAAAACCATCATGTGGTATGGATGAGCAATGTTGCACAAATTCCCTAAATACCTTCTTTTCCGTTGTTGATGTGGATTTCTCAACATTGTTATTTGACATTGTACCCATGCATTGAAAATTGTTCAACATTACTCGGGCATGGATACGACATCCTTTGGATCGAAAATTTTGAATACATAGTTTGGGCGAATTATTGAAAGAGTACAGAGGGGGAGAGTACCTCTATTTCATTTCTCAGCTGTGGTGCGAACGGCGTGTTTTTAGATATATATGGTACAACAAAAAATCGGGACTTACGCTTGCCCAGCTTGGCATCAATTGAATTCGTTTCAATGATCTTATCAGCTATATCTACACCTAGCTCCTCATACACCTGTCACAGTGATAGTGAAAGTCAGCCCAGTAATTTGCATTGCAAGTCGTGTGGCCACAAAGGGAGAATGAAAGAAACGCGTAAGTCGTAAATAAAACAAGGAACTCACCTCTCGTATGGCACATTGAATGGGGGTTTCCTTTTCCATTGGCAGTGATGAAGAAGCAGAGTTATTATCGGCATCTGTTGAGTTGGCACTGGTCAAGAACTTCGCACGTCCTTTGGGAAAGCTCCATAGGTGGGAACCCACGCCCCTTACCATCACACACTGCAGTGCAACCACAATATTACAGCACTGTCATCACAACGGTAACATTCATCACCAGTACTGCAAGCAGCATCGATGCTAGTATACGACAATAGAAGCTTGATTTCTGCCTATCTCTCTGCTCTCTTGTCTTCTCTTGCTGACCTCAGAAGTGTGGGAAAGGGCTGTCTTTGAGAGAGCAGGGAACCGATAGATCCCTTCTGGCTTCGTCACACATCAAGAAGAAAAGAAGAAGGGAAGGAGCAAGAACCTCATCAAGTGTTGCATTGAGTAGTATGGCACCGTAGCTGTGGAGGGTGTTCTTGAACTTCATGTACCACTCGGCCATTTCCCTCGGCGAAGACTTGAAATTGCTAAACGGAGGCTGAGAGGCTCTCTCGCCAGCAAAGACTCAAACGATTAAAGAAGTTTGATACACAATGCTCTTGTTAGAGCACAGGACTCTCTCAGGAGGGGGTTAAGATAAGAGATTGAGTTCAATCTTGAAAATTGGCTTTTCACTCACTATTTCCGTTGCCATATTGGTGTGATTCAAAAAAGGAAATGCGCAGGATACACTTTTCTACAAAATGTTTAAAACTGTACAGGGGGAAGACATCTGGATTTTCGGTGACATAAAGATCTTTGTAGTCCCAGTAGGCTTCTTCGAGTATAGTACATAGGACCTCAAGATTGCTTACAATTTTTATAGAACCGAAATGTTTCCTGCAGTCCAAGTCAGTGGGTGGGCGAAGGGGGAGGGGAATCAAATAAGTTCTAAATACCCTGCTAGCTCATCAAAGACTTCGGATATTTGAATTCTAAATCTACCACCACGCGGTTCAAGCGCCGGCGGGCCATTAAAGGGGTATTTTCGTTTCATTAATGCGCTGGAGCGCCACTGAAGTGATGCAAGATTTGGTGGTCTGAAGTATCGGGGGGGGGGCGTATGAAGAATTGAACAACAATTTCAAATCAAAACTTTTCTGATTGATGACTGGTCAGATCGGATAAATAAGGAGAATTATTGACCAATGATCATAAATCAATTAAAATTACCACGACACAAAAATCACACAAAGATATATCTCCAATTTAGGTTTAGAAGATT
>CDFI01098726.1:0-20667 GCA_000826405.1 Acanthamoeba divionensis | reverse complement strand
GAAGTAGAGGCAGCAGGAGCAGTGGAAGGCCCAGTGGAAGGATTTACAGTGCCACCTGTGAAGCAGTATTGCCCCTGGGAGTTCTTTGAGAACTTAGTTGGTGATGGGCAAAGCCTCTGCAAAAGGGAAACTTTCCCACTGGAAGGAGTTGACCAGTCATCAAGTAGGAGACCACCAGTGTCACCAGAGTTGGGATTCAAGCACCAGAAGAACTGGTCCGTTCTACCATTGCCAAGCATATAGTCAACGATAGCATCCATCCAAATCTTGTCCTTTCCAGTGTAGGGTCCTCCCCACTCGCCGATTACAACTGCATTGCCTGTGTAACATGGAAGGGTGAGGAAGATAATCAAAACAAGGAGATATTTCTTCGAATAGTACTAACCTGTGGCGTCAGCAACTGAACCAAAGTGTGCATCCCAAATGGCTGGCATGTTGGATGGGAAGTTGGAGGCGCTGAAGTAAGGCTGTGCGTAAACGTTGGGGCCATAGGTGTGAGGACTATAGACGAGCTTTTTCGTGTTGTTCAACATCACAGGCTTGGTTTTAGCACCACTGATATTCTCTCCCCAGAAGCAGTTGTCTGCGCATCCTGAGGCAATTCCTTCAACAAAGATGAGCCAATTTGGGGCCCCATTCTGGTGAATGTAGTTGCCCAGCTTAGCAGCTCCGAGATCCCAATCAGTATTGGCATTGTTAGTGCCCCATGTGCAGCCATAAGGCTCATTCTTAAGATCAGCAGCAATGACGTTCCACTGGTTGGCATAGCGTGTGGCCAGCTTTCCCCAACCTTGCATGACCTTGCTTTCAGGATTGGCTGAATTATACCACATGTTGTCCTGTTTGGGTTAGGAACGGGCTTGTCAGTAAAAAAACAAAACAAAACAATACAAAAATGATGTCACATGCAGGGGATAGAGCAACGTACACTCATGAAAGTGCCTGCTTGGAAGGAGTGGAGGTCAAACATGATCATCATTCCACGGTCAGCTGCGGCGCTGACTATCTTGTCCATTACTTCCAGAGATGACAGCCCTTGAAGATCTGCATTGACTCCATAATTGATGCTGTTTGGGTCAGGATCGTTCAGCACCAGGTCTAAATAAAATGGTAACTGCAAGATGGTGTGAACAGTGTTTCAATGAGACATTGAGCTTTGAGGACACAGCCAAATGAGTTTTTTACATACCCTAATGGCATTGAAGCCATTGTTGGCAAGGAAGTCAAGTAACTTCGTGTAGCTTTGGGCCCACAGACCATGCACAACGTTGTTGGAGGTCTCAAAGCCGAACCAGCTTGCTCCCTTCAACTGGAAGTGCACTCCATTTACATAGAGCTTGCCTTGTTCAGAAGTGAAACTTAGTGAAGCAAAGCATTGCTGGGCGACGGCCACTGAACAGAAGAAAACGCAAATGACTAACACTGCGAACACAGCTCTCCTGGCCATTCTTGCTTTGTTGTTGGGGTTTTGTTGCTGTTGTTGTTTTTGGGCTGGTTGAAAGTAGAGTAAGAGCTGAGTTGTGTGCCACTGAAGCTTTTATATTCTCTATTTCATTAAACCAGGGATTTGATAAGCATGATTGGTGGACCATTTATCTCCTCGGGATAAGCCGGGCATTGCTGAGTGCAATCGAGCATCATCATGTTGTGCCACGTAGAGAAGCAGGAAGGTCATTGGCTGTTGACCTTCTTTTCCTCTCACATTTCTGTAGCCTTGCTCCTTGCTTTCGGCAAGTACCCCCAAGAAAGAATCCTGCACTCTCCAGCATCGTTTGCCCTAGTTTTCAGCGCTTTGTCCTTCTGGCGCCAGGCCATTTAGGCTCAACGGAGTGTGCCTAACTTTGTGGATTGGGCCTTTAGTACTTCATGTGCCGGAATAGTACAAATTCTATTTTGCTTTTATAACACACCAGGAACTTGGGTCTTGGAGTAAAAGTCTCTGATTTGTGAAGACAAAACTCCTTCTGAAGCCACCAGTTAAAAATCAGAATGCATTCTCTCTCGCCAAAAAAACTGGGTTTTTGCCTCATGTCATGTCTTTCCAGTAAAATTTTGCTTTCCTGGAAATGGAAAAATTTGTTAACTGGGGAGGAAGTTTGAAGAAAAAGAAGAAAGGCAGGAGGTACTGCTGAATTTTTCTGAGCAGCTTGCAGCAATGCGGCAGACTTTTCCAGGAGCTCACTTCCCTTCAACAGCAACTTTTTGATTTTGGTTTAGATTAGGCCTGCATTGCAAGATGACGGCGACAGCAGCGGTAGAGGGTTACCTTGCTGAGCTGCACTCCCTTGCCAGCAGCCAGAACGAAAATGCCTACGTCAACCCTGCATCTATTGTGCAAGACCTATCTCAGGCAGTGCTGGCCGAAACAAGTGAAGACCAGATTGGTATGTATTCCCCTTCACACAAAAACAGAACTTTTTAATAATCTAACAATTCTCAATGCAAAGGATTGGTCTCTTCTCTGCTGCTTGTGGGCGAAAGTTCTATATTACGTTTTCTTGAGAAAACTATTGCCTTTCAGGTATGCTTGATCAGGTTGTGAAGGAAACAAACCTCCAAAAACAAATTTAATGTTTGTCGCATTAGGATAAGAGATATGTCAAAACGAAAGAGAATTTACTTATACTGTTGGATGAGTTCATCGCTTTGCTGGGCAAACGAGTGCAAGACTATGCCCTTGATATCAAGGTTAGTGCAACTTTATTGAATACACATATTCCACCTCTTCCTCCCTTGTTTGTCCCTCTCACCCCTATTTTTTTAAATTCCCCCTCACAATCAAAAAGCAAACATGCATTAATGTGTTTCGCCGCGAGCAATCGAACACAGTAAAGCAGGCCACCTTCAACCCTCTAATGAGGATTATCAAGTTGAAGCTACATGTTATGGATGCCGAAAAGCTTGGTGTGAAAGACATGTGCGAGTTGTATCCTTAGTTCTTAATTCAAGTTCACAACAACAAACGTTTACCAAAAGCCTCCTCCTGTAACTTTCATAACCAATTTTTAGTTATATACGCGAGTATACGTGTGGCAAAGCTACTCAAACAGGTAATGCACACTTGGTTCATTCATACCTTCTTTTTGTTGGGCCAACTACATCTCTTCATCATTTTGCGTTATCAACCTTTCATACATGTTCATCTCATTTGTCCTTTGTGGTTCCAGTGAAAGCAAGCATGCTGCAGTTGCTGGGCTACCTTTGTGAAACATTTCCAGCTTCCATGTTTAATCGGTCATCGCAGCTACTTCAACTGTTTCTGGACAGTCTTAATAAGCAGTTTAAGTCTGATAGACCAGACATGAAGATTATATCTGGTGGTATTCAAGGGCTCTGCTCACTTCTCATCAATTTTGAGCACGACTTTTTGTCAGGTATACATACCCTTCTAAATATGGTAAAGACATGTTACCAACTCTTAGCATAAAGGAAGGATTTTGATTAACTTGTCATGAACCCTTTTAGTGCCCAAGAACGCTCAGACAGTATACAAATATATCAGTCTTGCTCTAGAGCCACCCTCTCACTTGACTCGCTATGAGATTCCTAAATGTAAGACTCAAAATATGCTAACTATCTCCTATTTTTGCTCATTAAACAATAACCAGCATACACTAATATAATTCGTTGTGGTTTTTGTTTTCCAACCAGCTGCTCTGAAATTTGTAAACACTCATGCATTTCTCATTAAAGAGTACTTGACTGAGGATAGCGAAAAGATGTATTCTCGGCTTGTGGCGCTTTGCACTCATAAAAACAAGAAAGTGCAATATGCAGCTTTTCCTGCCTTAAAAGCATTTTTCAAGCAAGTAGCCAACGAGCTTGTGGCAGATACCAGAGCATTTGAAAGCAACAAGGAAACTTTCAAGGTAAGGGTTAATTCAATTAGTTTGGACTAGTGTCTGCTCAGTACCTCGATTCTTGTTCCCTGTACTTACGATTGTCTTTTCGGCTCAGTTCTTTATTAAAAAGTTTTTCGAGCTGGTGGATGGGCAAACAGGGGGTGTCACAGAGATTTCAATCGGTATTTGTGGGTTTGGTCAATTTGCAGCTCCCATACAGATGTTTTTGGGCACATACGAGCTTAAAAAGATGCTAAACAAACTCTTCCTTTTGAGTGAGCGCTATATATCAAGGTTTGGCCTTTTGGCTTTGCTCGTTGCTTTGCGCTTGATTTCTGAGATTTTGTTTTATTGGTGAAAAGCTCTCCAGATCAGATTGGCGATACCATTCAGCATCTTTCAGGGTTTATCTTATCATTTGCAAACATACTTCTTGAATTGAGTTCGAATGATATTGAAGAACACTACATCGATCATTTGGAGCGTGCTTTAGGGGCTTTCTTCCTTATCTTCCCTCAGCTTCACAAGAGTACGCAAACTGTTCTGTTCGAAAATAGAGCAACAAAGCTGAATTAGCATTTTTAATTAGCTGCACAAAGAGAGGATTACTATCGTGCAATTGCAAGACTGTTTGTCTCCCTGTATACAAAAGGATCAGCACTACAGAATCTGCTTGGCCGAGTAGGTGCGGATTATTTAGTTTTGATATTTAAACGTTTTGTTAATTCTCATTACTGTAATGAATCTCTCTGCCCTCTCTCTCTCTCAGTATTTCAGGGATTGATGTTGACATGCGCTCAGTCTCCAACTGACCCATTGTATAGTCCCTCTGGCGATCTGCGACCTGAGCAGCAGTACTACCGCCTTTGGCAAAACTTCATGAAGCCACCTTACTTGCACGATATTCAGTTTCCGATGGTAAATCACAACGTATTGTTGTTGTAGTTCCTAGGATTTGTAATAATTCTTTGTTTTTTTGTTCCTCCAAAGGAAAATTACCAAGATTTGTGTTCAATCGTTTATGATCAGTTGATACAAGGAGTATTGAAAATGATACACAAGTTAGACATTGGTTACATGCTGCAGTCTGTACTACCCCCTGAAGGCAATCAACAAGAGGATAATACCACAAATGTACATCAAAGCAAAGCTGTTGATGTGAAAGGTTCCATTTTCACCAATTCTGCTTCTGGCATATAAGTTAATAGACTTTTGATATTAGAGAGTCATTACTTTATGTATCAAAAGGAAAGGAGAAGGAGAAGGAGGACGAGAACATCAAAGGAAACGAAAAACAGTTGGCAAACGAAAGTAAGCAAGATGAAAAAGATTTTGTGGATCATTCAGCTTCCGTGCAAAACTTTCAGCCAAAAATCCCCAAGGATTACGAGCTGTTTCTTAATCTAGTTGAGTTTTGCAAACTAGTTTTGACCGTTACTGAGGCCAAAAGTAAAACTTCATCTTACCCGACTGAATCGAATACTATAAAGAAAGAAGAAGCAGATGATACGCAAGCGCATCCTTCTTTCCAAAGCAAAGGTAAATCTTTCATCTCTTTATTGGACACCCCAACACGTGGTTATAATTTTTACGCTTCTTTTCTTCGATTAGCCCACACAAGACAATTCTTCTGGAGGTGGGTTTATCTATTCGGAAGAGAGATCATAAGCAGATCCAACGAGTACCCTCTTGTATCAGGCTTTTACAAATTACTTACGATCACCTTTACCAACTGTGAGCGAATGAACTACTTTGAGAGTATCTCTGAGTCAAGCGAGTATCCTCGCCTAAACAATACGCAAATGGTATGCTTCACATCTATCTCCATTTGAGCGCGGGCAATTGAAAGCGCTAACAGGACCCACATCAAGATGTTAAGGCTCAATCTTTTTCAACTAGCCTTCTTAATTTGTATTAATTTTGGTTTTCTTATGCTCTCTCTCACACACAAGGAGAGCCAATCTGATGTGATGGTAATAGGAGATGACAATGAGAACAAGAAGATCTGCCTATCTCTTTTCAAGAAATTCATCTCAGAAGTTTTGGTCAGGGTACAACAATATAAAGATGAACTTCTGGCCTCCTGCATAGAGCTGGTGTTGTCCGTACCAAACCAGTTCATCCAACTATCTCAGCTGGTACCAGCAATACAAACTGCATTTAAAATAGGCCTTAGTTACTTACCTTTAGCCCAAGTTGGCTTGGACGCTTTGGAACGCTGGCTTGAGGTACAGATGCCATGTTGTCCAGAGATTAGATATCCTTTTAAACCTTTTGTTGAATCTACTTTTACTACTTTTCAGGTTCTGCCTATTGATAGAGTTAGGCCTCATTTGCCCTTTATTTTGCCGTCACTTAACGATTATCTGGGAAAAGAGTGGCTAGATACTCGAGATCGTGCTCTTCTTCATGGTCTTTCATATGAGTCTGCCTCTGGACGTAAGAAGAATAAGTCAGAGCTCATAGAAATGATCAAACAGCGCGAAAATCAGGGCAAGGTAAGCTAGCTCTCTCACATTTTTTTTCACACCAATTTTTATGTTTGTTTGCTCTAATAATTCGCTTCAACTAACAGGATCCCGCTGTATCTCTTCAACTTCGCATAATACGGCTTCTAGGCAGGCTCGGAGGGGATAATATACATCTCATTGGCGCTGTTAACCTTATGGCTCAAGGCACTGAGTCTGGTGCGTTTTCCTAACCGCACAAATTTACACAGTGCGAATTGTTTTGCTCATCGCAGTCTGTGTCATGTGGATAGAGATGGCTTGGGATACTGCACTGCGTGTCAAGTTTACTCTGCCCTTCCACGACATGAAACCTGAGATATATCTGGATTCTTTGCTACCACGTGTTGTAGAATTAGCAAAGAATGCGAGTGAAAGGCAAACTAAAGTTGCCGCATGTGAGTTGCTCCATGCGGTAATCCTTTTTATGGTGGGCACTAATGCGCACTCAAGGCGTGACGAGTCAGGACCTGTATATCACCCCGTCTAATACTCTGATATATCATTTTTCCTGTTTTGCATACTCATTTAGATTTTTTTCTGCAGACTATGTTCTATAAAATTTATCAGAAACTGTTTCCATGTTTGGTTCGCTTAGCTGTAGACATAGATCCAGTGACAAGGCAGCTCTTTGAACCACTTCTTTTTCAGCTCATACATTGGTTCACCAGATATGCTACTTATGAAAATGCAGAAACTATGGAATTGCTTGATGCAATTGCAGGAGCTGTGGGCAATGGCACAGACGGCGCCTTGCGTGACTTTGCGGCCAAGTGTATGGCTGAGTTTCTTAAATGGTCGGTGAAACAAGCAACAACAAAGGTATGTTCGACTCTATTTTCATCATGGTGCGCCAATTACTGATTGCAGCTCTTTCTTTTCAACAGAAACAACAAAAAAATTCAGTCAACACAAAATCATTGCTAAAGCGTCTGTATAGCTTGGCTCACCACCCTGATCCCTACAAGAGGCTTGGCAGCGCATTGACCTTCCAACAGATATATCCCATCTTCAGAGACAACAAGGAGCTTGTGGACGTATTTGCATTAGAGATCTTGCACAACAATATCTTTTCTTTGAGGTTCTTCCTCTTTCCCAAATCAATTTAGCACTCTTTTTTCTGACAAATTTTGTTCAAGTGGTTAACCTAACCTAACATTTTCTATATGTTCACAGCTTGGCCCACTCCGATGACGCTTCTGTTGGCACAGCAGACAAAATAGCACATGTAATTCTTGCGTTTTCACGTTTGGTTGTGAAGAATTCGCCTTTGTTACTTAAAGTCAATAGACAACGTAGACAACATCCGGATTTGAATCATTTTGTGGACTGGCTTTTCATGGTATCTCACATGTTGCACAATCACTCTCTCCTATGCCTCTGCTTTCTCACTGTGCACAATGTTCTACAATCAGCAAACAGGATCATTCGAGAGCCGTTGTAGGATGGAATGCATGTCCCTTATGAATGTTATATGCCCTTCACTTCCAGGTTGTTCCTTTTTAGCTTAGTTTGCTTGGATCTTTCCATTAATTCGTTTTACTGCTGCAATACCAGGAACCACCTCAGCAGGTGAATGGATCCACAATAAAGTGAAGTCGCAGTCAGTAGGAGCGTTAGTATCCATATTCGAGGCTATCAATAAGAAAATTCGCCTTCCAGCTCCGGCCACTTTCGCCAAGGATAAGCTACTCTATTGGTATACGCAACTATATACTTCTCTTGACTGCTACATATGGCTCTTTGCAGAAGGCCACTTGCAACCTAGTGATGTTTTCAAAGAAGGTATTGTGCCAACTAGGAGACAGAGAGTAGATGTAATCTCTCATTTTAATATTTGTTTCGATACTGCTGTAATAGGCTCCTCTGTAAAGCCAGGCACTATTCAGTCTCAACTTTTCCTTGCATTGAGTCACTTTATCACTAATTTTGCGGAGACTTCAGCAGACATCAAACAATCTGAGCAGTTTAAATTGCTCACCCCCAGCGAGTTGGATAAATACAATTTCATGAAAACAAGAGTCATACAGCGCCTGATGCATCTCATAGTTATATTGTTGGAGAAGTATCCGAACTTCCGAGTACCAGGCATGGATGCTAGTCAATCTTCTCTATGGCTCAGTGGTTCTGAAATCAAACAATTCTTTCGCCTTGTATTCAACTGCTTGGTGTGCCCTACTTCTCCAGATATTGGCTTCTCCTTTTATGAGATTGACGACAACGCTGCATTTGGAGCAAGGAAAGGAGGACACAATGCCCCAAAGAGCAAAGCTATCGGGTTTCCCTCCCTGAGGTCAATTACTTCCCGTCTTTGCAAGCTTTTGCAAGCCCGCTTGCCAGAAACTGAAATGCAGGCAATGCTTCAAGTATTGAGACAAATACTAGCGCAACCTGAGTTCGATTTGCTCTCCATAGATTTCTTTCACGCCCATTTCAACATTCAGAATGTTACTATATTAGTTAGTGGATACGAACAGCTACATGAATGCAAATTGTTGCTGCCTTACCTCAATTCTTCATCCACCTCAAGCTCTTTTGCATCATGTGCATCTGATTTGGGCGAGAAGCTGGTCACATCAATTTTCGACTTTGCCCACAAATACAATCCCCTTCAGTGTACTGTAGCAGGCCAGTTGCTGCAACTTGCCATGAACCTCAACTTATCTGTGAAGTCATTCCTCAAATTCCTCTTGGTTTGTTGCTGCCTCACACCATCATATCTCACTTAAAATGGACTAACGTTAATTTCATTCCTTAGGATAAAACCGTGGTTAGGGAAGATTCCTTGTCCTCTCAGCAGGCACCATTTACAATTACACAAGCGCAACAGAACGAAGTTGCACCACAACCGAAGGAGGCAATCTTGGGAGGGGACACACAATCCCAAACTAAACAGATCAAACAGAAAACATCAACAAAGGGAGAACTTTTCTACAGATGCTTTCAAGTACAAATCGATGGACATATTCTCGGAAGGCTCTCTGATTATATAAAGCCTTTAATGTCTCTTCTACCAAACAATCCGATTCTGTTCCATGTTCTGCTGAGTTTAATTGACAAGCACATTAAAATTCGAGGGGTATCTCCCACGAGCAGGCGCGCCTTCCTCAGGTATAAGTACTTCTTTCCCCCGCTATTCTTCATTGTTAATGATTTATTTTCTCCGACCACCATCAGTCTGCTCCTACCTCACCTTCAGCGTCTGGGCGCCTGGACACTTTCTGAATGCACGCGTGAGCAAAAGGAGAACGCACTTGAAATAATTCATAAGCTGCTCATACTTGATACATCTTTCATCTTGAACCCTGCTGCGGAGGCCTCCCTTCAAGACCGTGGCGTCTCGTGCTCGACAGCGTTACCCTTTATTTGTGGAGTTGTGGCTTCGTTCCTTGACAAGGCAACATCGCTTACTTTTAAGAATGAAGTGTTGGACTTATTGCCATTCCTATTATCCCGCCAGCTTCCAACGGCTCAACGTGCTGTGGTACCAATCTTGATACTCTCGCTCATACATTGATTTACTTGTTGAGCTTTCTTTCTTTCTTTCTTTCTTTTTTTGCAGATCAAGGAGAAGCTAACAGACATGGTTATTTATGATTTCCCTACTAACTCAAGGGGTAAGTCCAGTACCTACTTCAATATGCAAAGCGCAATGTTCATCTCTTCTTTATCAACAGAGATACCAAAGGGTTCTATCATTTATAACGAGTACATTACATCATTGAACAAACTTCTACGTGCTCTTGCACAAACCTCAAGCGTAGATCTGTTACAGGCAAATATTCCTACCCCTGTTTTAGTCTTGTATTTACCTGCACGTTATTTATTTTTCGTCTTGAATTGAAGGTGCTATTTCCTATACTTCGAGAAGAGAACCATGTTCACGGGAAGCATATAGAAGCTGCCTTACAATCATTTGTGACCCGCCTGTCTTCGGATGATGAAAGTGCACGAGAAGCGTTTTCTGTATGCTTTGAAGGTTTCATGGTATGCATTGTCACTGTTTCAATGCCCTCTCTCTCTCTCTCTCTGTTGTTGCTAAGATTATACACATTTTTATCCAGGATGTGCGCAATCACGACTATTTGCGAATAAATTTAGTGAGGAATTTGTGTGTGCCCATCATTCACCATATGCCTACTGCCTTGCAAACAGAGACATTTTCAAGCTATGTGAGAAGGATCATGGATTTAATTATGAAGGACGATGCCCAAACTGAGCAAACAAACAAGAAGAAAACAAAAAAAGGAAGAGGTGGTGAAATGGCTGATGTGTGGCCAGATGAAGGCGAGCAGAGAACAAAAATGCTTCAAAAAATCGGTGCTTTCATGCTTATTGAAGCGCTCTATTATTCGCTGCCAGCCACCACGATAAGGAAGACAATCAATGACTCTTACGTGAAAGGACTGAAAAAGGCAGAGGAGATAAAAGGCAATGAGCTTACAAGTGATCTTATGCGTGCTGCTCATTCCATTTATACCAAGAAGTATGATACGAACAACCCTGGAAGCGACCGCAGCCAAAGCAGGTATAATGAAGAAAGTGCACTGGTTTTGATGAACGATGAGCCTGTGATTGTTGAAGCCGATGCTCCGATGTCCAGAGACGATGCATCTCAACAAATAGGTATTAATTCAATCTCAACTTGGAACCTGAACTCTTGTTAATTGTGTATTTTTCTGTTGCAATAGGTCCATCCCATGAGTTAGTGCTGGAGTATCACCAGAGTGCCTACAACACTTTAGCTGCTGTTATTCGCTGCACTCAAACAAAAGAAAATTTCTTCAATGTTTTCCTCTACAAAGAGACGTGGGATAATATTATAGACACCAAGACCCGGCATAACTTCCAAGTGGAAACCAATTTTCCTGTCACGAGACAGTTTGTGGCTTCCCTTCGTCTCGACAATACTAAACAAGAGAAAGAAATAAAGAGTGCCAACAGCAAAGGTAAGCCAGCATTGTCGGTCGGAAGAAATGATAATATACTAACAAATCATTTCTCTTGTGTGTTTGGCCTTTTTAAGACCTTCGCTATGTGTCGTCGCAATATTTAGCAGACAGCAGTTTAAGTCAAGAGATACACAATGTGGGATCCTTTCTCGAGCCTCAAGATAATGCATCTCAGGCAGAAGAGTTAGTGCACGTTGGGTCTAAGGAAAACAATAAAAACGAGACAAAAGAAGAAACAGATAGCGAGTCGGAACTTGAAATGGATGATTATAATAGCAATATATGCATGAGAACAATTTTGGCCACCATAGATCACCTCACTTCGCCATCTTTTGCCGGGTTGTCTAATGCTCCTTCAGAGTCACAAAAGAAGAAGCCTACCAAAGCAAATAACAAGGAGGAAATGCCAAAATGGATGACCTTTATGCACTCTAAAATGAGTTCACCAGGTTGGTTAAGTACCCTACCTTCGTTTCCATTTGTGTTACTAATTTTTGTTTGTTTTCAACAAAAAAAAATAGAAACACACTGCAATGTGCGTTTGTTCATTGCAAAGGTAATTGTGAATAGACCCCAAATATTTAAGGATTTTGGTAGTCAGTGGTTTGAGCCCCTTGTGCGGCTGGTTCTTTCCAAAGATATGGACGGCAATGGCTTGAACTATTTTATACGCGACATATGCATTTTATTCCTTAAGTGGGACCATTTTATCCCATCGACAGCAAGCCAAAAGGGCCTAGTCACTTCTTTCATGGTACACATACCTGTTCCCGTATATCAAGCATATTGACAGAAATCACTGATTAGAGTATCTCTCATTTTTTCTAAAAGGACCATCTATTGCGTTGTGCAGCATACCCAAAGCCCCATATCCTGCATGCTAATCTGGATATTATTAAACTTTTTTTTGAGAGATGGAAAGGCTGCTTTGACGTTTCTAAGGTATCTTTAATGATGCTCCCATATTTGACAGATCTTATTGTCTCACAATACCCTCTTTTTCTATGGACAGAAAATTATCATGCGCTATTTGTCATTTGATGTGAAGAGCAAGCATGCACGCCTCTGTCGCTTAACTGGCTTGCAGCTTATAGGAATTATATTAGCCAACGATCTTCCTCCTTATGACCCTCAGCACGACGCTGATATCTCAGAATTTCAGTTCTTCGAGAGGCTTCTTAGCAACCTTACAATACCAGTAAAGCAAATCTATTGTGCAACAGCAGAAGTGTGCGGATTCGCTTTGAAGCAGCTGGTACTACTACAGCAAAGAGGGGCTACTACACATTCGGTACAAATCTGCAATCTCAATCTAACTTCTGTGCATTTGATTAATTGGCTAAGGCTTTCTTAGCAGGACGAGTTCTCTCAAAGTGGCTCACAAGCAGCCAGCGGAAGCACGCGGCAATCACCATTTGAGCAACTGCTTCAAGATAAAATCAATGGTATATTAACTGTAATGAATTATTCTAGCAAGTTCTCTTTGGTTGCTGATACTATTCCACTTTAAGGTATGTTTGCCAAGGCGCAACAAGAGCTTGTATTACATTGTTTGCGGCATATTGCATATCATTACCCTCAGTTCATAGACAAGTTCTTCTTGCGTTTGTTTGATTTACTCCCAAAGCTAGCACACGAACTCAAGGTCTGTGCGGTATCGCACCTAAAAAAACATACCTTCTTGAAACAACTAATACCATTTTTCAGTCCATGGCATTAGAGTTGATTTTGTTGCGAACTGAGAAAAAGTCTTCCAATCAGTCAAATGATGAAGACAAAATGGATGAAGATGATACGGAGGACGTAACTAATAGAACAAGTAATGGTATGTATCACGTTCAGTGTAAACAAAAAGGAGTCGAAAAGAACTACTAAACACTTGTGAACTGTTGCGTCAGATAAAAATAAGGGCAAGCAGAAAATGACAGTTTCCCTGCGTGCATCAATTTCAGCGACCCTTGCTTTGACCAGTCCCTCAGCTGATGAAGAGGGCTCTTCGGCAAGTCACACCAATAGTTTGTTTATTAGCCTGAAACCTTTGTTACCACAACTGCTTACCCAAAGGTGTTAATACTAGATCCTCGTTATTCCCAATCACTCAGCCTTTTAAAACTAGCTCTTATTTCAAAATTAGAGACGAGGAGAACCAATCACTAGGCCTACGCATTTTGCTTTCTCTGCTGCCTAGCCTGAGTTACGGCAACATCTTATCGTTCTTGGAACCCTTACTTACTACCTTTCCCACTCATACAAGCGACTATCTGCGTTCAGTTTATTATGACATCATTATATGGCTCTACGATAACTGCGAGGAATTGAAGGGTAGCGAAATCCTGAGGGGATATCTACTCAAGGGGTTGACTGATTCTTCGAAGAACATTAAGGAGAAGCTTTCAGCCTTTTGGGATGATCCTTCTCGTTTGGACGCTGATACCGCAGAACGCCTCAAGCAGATAGTAAGGTAAGTTTCCAAAACAAATTTGTTTTGATTTAAACTAATTGCTATTACCTATTTTTCTTTTCAATCCCATTATAGCATAATGTATTCACCAGACGTGGAGCCTGCTTGGCTGCACTATTCTACATACTTACTACTGAGCCTCACAAGTAGAAGTCCTGACTTTGAGAGGGTCCTTTTTGATCCACTCACGGACTGTGAATTTAAAGAATATAATTTGGACTTTACGTGGCAACAGCGGAGCTTTAGTCACATGACTCCACTCTTTTCTCAATCGCAATCTCTTTCACAGGATAATCTGGAGCAAACTTCTGATGAAAGTGGTGTGTACAAATGGTGCAATTTATTATTTTTTAATTTTCTTTTTGTGGGCATTAATATTTTCCTCTCATTTCGAAAAACAACTTGTAGGAGGATTAAGGGCCACACAGACAGGCAGCTCCACTTCTGCACTTTCAGTTTTTTCTGCATCGGGCAATGCAGGATTTGGTTGGACTGATCTGTCCTCCTCTGCCTCCCAGCGCCATGCTATCGAAGGTCAATCAACCCGGCCCTTTCCGTAAGTATATGCCATACCTTTATTATATCTACAATTTGAAAGAACTAATTAGTCTAAAACTTTAACGACACAACAGGGTTAAACCCAAATTTACGCCGCCAGGCGGCTTCCGTAGGCCTATAGAACCATTCAAAGCACCAGCTGCCAGCAGTGGTACGTCCGCACGGACGGCACCTGGACGCTTCCAAAATCGCTTTGTAGCCAGTCCATCTCAGACTGGATGGAGAAAAGGTAACAATCAGCCAGATGCATCGATGGCCTAATTCATTCACCAACTTATGTTTCGCTGTGTTCACAGGAGAGAGGGAAGCACCAAGTTCCCAATCATATTGGCAGTATACATCTTCGCAAGGGAGAAAACATAAGAACAGAGACATTTCAAAGCTCAGACAACGAGAAGCTCGCAGGCACAATATACACATCATCCGAAAATATAGAGTGGGAGAGCTGCCAGACGTACAAATCAAGCCTTCAGAACTTATTGTTCCTTTGCAGGTCAGGGTTTAGCTTATGTAGTTCTTTTATCTGGCTACTTTCTCTAAACCATTTTTTCCCCTTTGACAGACCTTAGCACAGAGAGATCCATCAATTGCAAGAATGGTTTTCTCCTCTTTATTCGAAACAATATTAGCCCATATTCCGGAGGAGGATAAGGAAGAAACGTATACTGAAGTTCAAGGTTATTTGAAAAAGTTATTTTCCAGGTCACGCTGTGACCCAGCATTTGTCGCTTGCCTGCACCGTATCTGTTTTCAAGAGGGACCTCTTGCTGTTTTCAGCGAGAATACGAAGACAATTGACTTCGATATATCCCCTGACCTTGTTGGAGATACAAGCTTCAAGAGTCTTAATTTTCATACAGGAATTATGCTTCTGGAAAAGCAGATATTGCAGGTTGGTCCTCGGCTCTTTTGCTCTCATACGAAACTAATTTTGTAACAATATTATCCATTCCATAGAAGAGTACAAAGCGTTTAGCCAAAAGGCGTAAAGGTCCTCACACCCAGCCTCAAGATACACAACAGCAGGCATGGGCACAGCTTGCTCGCATCTATAAGGTATAAAAAGCAATGTGGTTTAGAGTTTCAAAAACTGACTGGTGCTCTTATTGTAGGCTTTAGGAGAGGAGGATGTTTTATTAGGCTTGTACGAAAAGCACATATGCAAACATATGCATACGAAATTAGCTTTAGAAGCCGAGCTAAAGGGAGACTACATACGGGCACTGAATATTTATGAAGATGCCACTCAAAAAGCCTCTGAATCCAAGGACAGAGAGAGAAATGAGAACGGTATGCTAAAATCTTTCTATCTCTGCTCTCTCTGCTCACACACACACACACCACACATCAGAGGATGAAGAAATTATGGAGCCAAACGAACAAGAAATGGATTTATGGGAAAATGGTAGACTGGAATGCCTTGCACGCCTGACAAAGTGGGATGACCTTGCTATGAACACCCTTGAGGAAATTGAACATGAAACTCCTAAACTGTTCGAACCAAGGTATCTAATGTCTCCTCAAGTATTAAACATTCTGTGAAAAAGCTCTAAAGTTGGTTTATATTTGTTGCAGGTATGCAGAACCATATTTATCGTATTATTTGCAGTCCCATTCCAAACTGAAGCAGAGATGGCCAGATCTATGGCAATTTATCGATTCTCCTCTTCTCCAGCGGGTGTGTTTCCTTTATGTTGAAAAGTTTTAAAAGTTATTGGCTAATCACGCATTTTTCTAGCTGGATGGCGCGAAAAGTTGGAGGACTATTTGCCTGAGCTGGCCTTCATCGCCATTACTCACGATGACTTGGATAGGGCGAGGTACCACATCAACCAGTACTACGGAAAGTTCTTGGCTAAATGGGCTTCACTCCACCCTTTGGCGCTCTCGGGACGGCATCTTAAACTTCAGTCCGTGCAGCGCATCGTCGAAATGGAAGAATTTCTGGATTTTGTTAGGTACACCACCCATCCCCTCTCTGTGGCGAATAATGAAGCTATCAAAATCATTTAAAATTGGCCAAATAGGGATGACGAAGAGACGAACTTTGTGAATCCCACACACCTGGAAGGCACGTTACGAGCGTGGGCTAAACGCTGGCCTTCAGCCAAGCTGGATTCGATCAATGTGTGGGATGACATTGTGACAACTAGAGTGATTCTTCTGGAGAAACTGAACGACCGTTTTTCTTCTTATTGGGCCAAAGAAATGGAACATTTTGAACATCTTATTGAAGAAAAAAAGAGCGAGGTTAGCCTGCCAAGCGAGGATAAAGGGTTGGTTCGGGTTAAGAAAGAGAACAAGGCAGATAACATGGAAGTTGAGGAAACGGCAGGGGTAAAACTGCTAAGAAGGGCCAAGCAGTTGTTGTTGACCGAGCGTGAGCATATCTATAGGGTGATGGCAGATGGCGCTCGCAAACAAGCGAACTACTACGTAGCCGATTTATATATGAAGTTATCACTCAAAGCGAGCAAATCAATTCAGGCCATATGCCAAGAAGAAGCAAATAATACCTTCAGTTTCCCCTTTTTCCATTCTCTGGTTAAACTTTATTGTATGAAAGCACGGTAATCATCTTTTCTCCATTTGATTGAGCAGAATAACTATGTGTGCCAGATTAATAATTTTTTTTAATGTGCAGTAATGCCCTGGCAACAAACCCTCAGGACGGTACAGACAAGCTAATAAAAGCTTTGCGCTTCATGTTGAGTAAACAACATGAAAGAGATATAAAAGAATGCACAGATAATGCGCGCAAATATAACATTCTTGTTGGTGGTATCTACCAGAACCTGGCCTCTTTAACTCCATCCTTCCCCTCCGAGATGCTGTCATGTGTAAAGGTAAGGAATTCATTGCCACAAATCTTTGTTGTTGTGGTAGCAAATGGTTTGAACACATAGGCGAACGGCATGGAAGAGATCTTTCACATTGGATCCAGCAGCGAACACAGTCAAGGTAAGCACAACGAAACCGATGCTGCCCATCTGGAATCGCGCCTTGTGCGACGTGCATATAAGGTACTGACAAACAAACCCGCTAGCACAACAAAGGCGTCATCCTTCTTTTGACCTCAATTATTATTACTATTTTCTAGGCTTTTCATGATGCCTCGACGCAAATAGCCGGTGGAGACACAAGTGCAAGTGCTGCAAAGGCTCATTTTCAATTAGCTCTATTTTGTGATGACCAGCTGAAGATTCTAGATGCCAAAGATCAAGCAACCACCAAAGAGGTAATGAATGACGCATCTATTACTTCGCATTGGCTCCTCTTGATTTTGTTGTTGGTGTGTCAGGAATCAAAATTGAGAGAAAAGCAGAAACAGGCCTATTCCGCAATCATCATCGAGAACATTCTGAAAGCGATGAAGCTTCAATTTTCAAGAGCAGGTTTGTGGTTCTGTGGTTGATGGTTAATAATCCAAAAGAATGATGTAATAGTTGGATTTTACAGGCGATAGGTTTCCTCGTTTGTTAGAGATAATTGCCGCCAAAAGCGGTGGCCCAAGCAGGAAATTGTTTGTTCAAAATTCCTCGCGAGTGCCGTGTTGGATGTTCATTCGTTGGATATCACAAATGATGGCGCTTCTTGATAAGCAAGAAGGACCCTGCATTATTCCTATACTCACCGAAATTGCCAAAAATTATCCTCAGGTTAGTTAATATTATTACCACATGTTTTGGTTCACTGTATTTCCTCGTATGGTCCATTCTCAGTTACTCAATATTTCAATAGGCATTGTACTTTCCCTTCCGTATCAGTTCAGAGAACTTGTCTGAAAATGAAAGTGGCACGGTTGCTCAAACAGTAGCGCCCGTACAGAAAACATTAGCCAACTCATTACTGGATGAGTTTGTAGCTGCATTGGAAAAGCTCACCCATCCAGGTTTATCTTCGTCAATAGAATTTGTTCTCTGCCTGCAAACAAATCTAAGATGTTCATTTCCCTATTCTGTAGAGCACAGATGGAAGGATTGGGTTGAAGAACTGAAGCCCTTGATAAAGGAAACAAAGCACAGAGATATTCGAAAGATCAAATCGCTCATTCAGACAATTTACAGTGATGTATTTGATACAAAACAACCAGGTGATAATTTTGTTGTCGTGAACAAGGTTATATTATTTTTAACTCCTGGCTTATTACAGGATTGGGATCATATAACAAACGTTTTGCTGCTGCTTGGGAGCCGTTGGTCAAGGGATCATTTGGAGCAGATGGTAGTGCACTATGCAGAATGAAATTCAATGATTTTATGAAGCTTGTAGCAGATTTGTGGGGTAAAATGGAGAAAAATCTCGAACCAAAGAAGACACAGGCCATGAAGTTGCTGGACTTCTCTGCCTGGCTTGCAGAGTTTGAACACTCTGACCAAACTTCACCTGAGGTAACTGTCGCCTTATTTCATCATGTACATGAGTATGTTGTACTTACCTTGGTATCTACAGTATATCGAGCTACCTGGCCAATATAGTGGACTCTGTAAACCTCAGCCAGAGATGCACGTGCGCGTGTCTAGTTTTGATCCAAAGCTATTGGTGATGGGGTCTCTTCGACGACCTAAGAGGCTGAAAATTCATGGAAATGATGAAAGAGATTACCCCTATCTAGTCAAAGGAGGGGAAGATCTCCGTCTTGACCAACGTGTGCAACAAGTAACCTTCTTCCGCCCACAGTTAATTCTGCAACTTCATCTAACCACTTCTCTTCTAGCTGTTCTCTGTGATGAACGAAATCTTTGTACATTCTCCGGCAACATGTAAGCGTCGTATTGCAATAAAGACTTACCAGGTCGTTCCAATGACCAGCAAGGTTGGCATGATAGAATGGCTTGATGGAACACGGCCTCTTAAGGTACTGCTAACCTAGTTCTTTTCTTTATCAACTGCAGTCTGATTCCTCATATTTTTTTTTTCACTAAGGAAATTATTGAAGAAGAAATTGCCAGAGACGAGAAAAAACGAACTGGCGATGTTTCTATATTAAGAATCCCTGCCGCACAGACACATAATCAATGGCTGCAATCATTTTCATCTAAGGCTAAGCAAAAGACTCTCACAGGCCTCTATTACGGTATTTCTAGCAAGGATAATATGTGTTGAAAAATTACTATTGAACATTTTTTTATATAGCAATGTACACGCATGCAAGCAGAGACGATACCCTCAAGAAAGTGGAACAGCAAAATGGCACGGTCAGATGGGATTTACTTAAGGTACGAACGTGTAGTTTGTTTGAGATTTGGTTTCGTAACTATGATCTGCTAACATAACTTTTAGCGGGGCATACAAGCGCTATCCCAGTCACCAGAGGCGTACTTAGAGATCCGAAGCCAATTCGCGCGCACCCTTGCAACATTCAACATCGCTTCCTACATAATTGGTAATAAGATCCATGAAGAGCGCTTCACTTTGAACATTTTGTTCTCATACTATTCATCGTTGGTGTGAAAAGGAATTGGTGACAGGCATTTAGAAAACTTTTTGCTTGACCACAAGACGTGAGTATAGAAGTATCTGTGATGATGAAAGTAGATACAGTCCATTTATCATAAAACATGTGCGTGTTCAGTGGGGGATTGATAGGTATTGATTTTGGGCACGCGTTTGGAACGGCAACTCAGTTCTTGCCTATTCCGGAGCTGATTCCATTCCGGTTAACAAGGCAGCTCGCTAATTTCCTGCTTCCTCTTGATTCTGAGGGACTGCTCAAGCATAACATGGTTCACACATTATCAGGTATGCTGAAGAAGGACAATACTCTAGCTGTCATATAGAATATATATATATCAAGATACTCACTGTTATTCTTTAAAGCATTGTCTGAGAATAAGGATATATTATTAAACACAATGGACGTGTTCATCAAAGAGCCCTTGATCGATTGGGAGAAACTTGCACGACGTCTGGTTCGAGAGCAACAGGTAATTGTTGGCTTAATCTATTGTAATGTAAAATCTCTTGAGTCTCATCATGTGAAAATCGCAATCAGGAGGAAGATGAGGAGTTAGATGCACAGGCCTGGTTCCCAAAGCAGAAGATTGCAATTGCAAAGCGCAAGCTTGAGGGCTATAATCCAGCGCACATCACTATTCAGGTGAGTGAGCACTTTCAAGGAGCTTAAACAAACGGCTTTCTTAATTCCCCAAACATTCACAGGAACTGTCCGAGTCTGTGCATGCAAATGCGCCTTATTTGGGTGCCCTGAAGGATATTGTGAAGGGCACGGCCAAACACAACGTCAGAGCTCGCTTCGGCGCTAAATGCACTTCTGTAAAAGAACAGGTTTGTTGTTGGCCAGCATTGTCCTCCTTTTTCCACACTTTTTCCACACTAACCAAGTG